>JBAMIG010000016.1:7347484-7365519 GCA_037177335.1 Kiunga ballochi | reverse complement strand
TGCTTAATTGAAAGCAGCCACTCACTGACCTGCTGCAACGGGTTGCTATTTTGTATGGATGGATCAGAAACTATTATTTAAATCAGCTAGTTTTTATTCTGTTTGGTTTAAATCCACGTTATTACTTCCAGAAGCTACAAATTATCATCATGAGAGGAAAAACTACATGTGAACGCTTGCTTTATCAAGCTTTGAATAAACATTTCTTACAAGCAATAAATGACCAACAACACAAGCCCTCTCCATGGCTGTACCTGGATTTTTCTCAGATGTCAGTAAACAGAGGTGAGAACCAAACCCACACAGTAGCACAAAGGGATGATAGTGTTGATGGGTTAAAGAAAACAGAAATCACCACATGGGGAACGACCAAAGCTGAGGTCACAGGGTTTACAGGCTCTCCATTAAGAGTGCATTCTCCCCATCCCTAAGGCTTGGATCTTGATGGTGTAACCCAGCTGTACACAGACAATTCCCCCACCTTCCTCCATCTATTCCTCCTGTTCCACAACTGGGGATTCTTATTTAGCAGAATCATCGGGGTCAATGATGGAGAGATGGGGAGGAAGGGGTCGGAGGCAGTCTTTGTATGCCTGTCCCCCTCCATCCGTGTCTCCCTCCTCCTCCTTCTCTCCAGACCGTGCACCATCTGCAGGCCACAGCAGGTCTTCTATCCACCTGCTGGTTGCCTAGAGCTCCCACAGGACGAGGCTTGCTAAGCACAAGAGCACTCCATCAAGGTTTCACCGCTTAAGGCAAATAAATTCATGATTGGTTTTAATGCAGTTAATGTTCGATCTTCCAGTGACACAGTAAAATTCACAAGCATACATATCCTGCTAAGCTGGAGGAAACTACAGACTGAGTTTCCTCTGCTGGAAAGTGAAATATAAGAATTATGAGCAGCCTGCTGCAGATATGGCCATGATGCCTGTATGGCATGTTTAGAGTGTGGTCTGAAGCTCTAAAATTCCCTAGCAAAATGAATTGTGTAGTGTTTTTTCTGGGGAATTAGCCAGTCTTTAGATCAGCTGGATTTTTTTTCTGCAGCTTGTAGGGGGTTTCTGTGACTGCTTGTTATCACAGTCTGGTTTCTAAAACCTATTCAGAAACTATACTTCTCCAAGAAGAAATGCTCTTAATATACCTTGCTAATATTTTAATAATGATACATTCACTGACTCCTTACAAACTAGACGCAGACAGATTTATTCAGAACCAAAATTAAAGTCCATAAAAACCTTTTAGTGCTTAAGGTTTTACATATATCACATTTAAATATTGCACCCTTAATTTGAGCTCTTGACAACATAAGATTAATAATATACTATCACGTAAGAAATAAAGCCTGTGGTTGGACTCTTGATGCAAAACTCCACTCAAGAGCTATGTGATAAAATCAGATTTAAAATTATATCAACATGAATACAACGAACATAATCCAGTTTTGTAAACATGGATCTTTGTTACAACCACTGCACAACCACAAAGAGATAGCTTTGCAAAATGTAAAATATATTATTTTATCTATTTTTATTTGCAAAATAAAAACAAATCTAAATTTAAATCTCATAAAGTAACATCTTATCACAATAGCGTTTAAAATAGAAATCGAACCCTGAAGGTGACAAGTTGTATTATTTTTGGAAAATATAAGATCACTATAAATGTAATGTGGTTTTCAGACGTAATAAATGGAGGTAAAAAATAATTTTTAAATAAAAAATGTTAGCAGGATAGTGAAACAAATTACGTAGAAAAATGCAAACAACAAGTAAAGATGATCAATAAATAAAGCATCCATTATGATGGTCCATGACATATGATCACCGGGATTTTAAATGTTTCATCCTCTTCAGCACAAAATATCATCAAAGGATTCAGAGTCTGGAGAGATTTCTGTATGAAAAGAATAGGGCTGAAAATCAACATGAATGCTGGCTAAAAACAAGAACAAGTCTCTGGTGAAAATCCCTGCATGAGCTCAGGAACTGCTCCAGAAATAATTTTCTGTGAACACAGTTCAAACGCCTGAAACTGATAAGGGGCTGCACTGCTTGTGCAACGAGGAACCTGTACATCTAAAAAGGCACCATCGGTGCTGAAAGGTTTGTCCCAGATTATGTCAGTTTCTGGGCCAGACTTACATATTTTAGTGAATCAAAGCTAAATTCCACATTGGATCAAGATTGTGAGTGCTGGACTGACATGTCTGCAGACAGGAGTATAGGACAGCATCCCTGTTACGGTGCAACAACCAGACAATTGGTGTGCTCAGGGGTTTGCAGAATAGTGTTAGTGGAAGGGATAACATGGTCATGTTCTAACTTTTGAGATGAGTTGCTGCCATCAAATTCAAGATCTGTGCATATTTTCATAAATGAGCAAAATGTCTCAATTTTAAGATTTAATATGTTGTCAATGGTGAATTTTGAATAAAATGTTGGCTTGTGAGATTTAAGAACCGTTGTGTTTTGGTTTTACTGACATTTGTTCTGTTTTATAATCCTCAATGAAACTGTGCTTGGAAGGGTGCTGAAGTGCATGCGTTAGATAAAGAACATTTGAACATTTTATGCCTTGTTTTTTTGGCTGTTATTCAGTAAAAAACTGAGTTGAACTGTCCTTGAGATGGAGTTTGAGCGATTTACATGCAGAAAAGGGAAAAAGGAGACATTTTGTGTGGACTTTTTACTGGCCAAAGAAAATGATCAGCAACAATTAATAAACTTCTTGTTTTCATATTATCATAAAGAAATAGTATGATTTTATTGTTAGAAATTAATCAATAGTATCATTAATCAAATAAAGCTTTATTGCTTTAAAGAATGCATTATAAGATACACTTGTGCAAACATTCATTTTGATGGTCAGACCTTTACTCTCCAAGCAGAGTCTGCTATTCTGCCCCCCGTTTGACCATAACATTTGCAGAGAGCTGGCTTTCTGAAGACTGTGAAGGTCTATTTTTGCTGCACTGACAGAAATAAAAAGTCAATGTTATGCTCAGATTTCACAAAACACGGATAATGTACATTCTAAATAAAGATTTATTATCTCAAACTAAAAATATGAGCATATTGCTGTGTTGTGCTTTTAGTTTTCTGGGCACTTTGTAAAATGAGATGAGCTTCATCACACACTTGCTTTTAAATTAACAAAGCAACTCTGTATTTACACAGGATGACTGTTACATCTAAGAATGTCAGATTCTTGAGTCTTGCCCTTGTGAGGAGACTGTCCCTCAAGTGTTAATGTGGCAACAACACAGTGTGAGATTTACTATCCTCTATACACAACATGAGATGTAATGCAGGATTTTCCACCTGTTTCAACAACAGTCTCTGAGTAGTAAACTGAAAAAGACCAGTTTGGTACCAAATCTCCTTTTTCCACTTCCTTTTTTTTTGCTTTTTATTCAGTTAATGGCACATTTATTTCACAGTCAATGTTTTTAGAAGTCAGATTTACACCAAACCCTTCACAGAAGCTACACGATGGCAGATTCTGCACAGATCTCAGCTTTGGCACATGAAGGCTAAATAAACAAAATCCCAATCTCCTTCGTGATTCATACCTTTACATATACTATAAATAAACCAAGATGTTCTTTTATTGTACTGATTATCTTTACATTTAAAACAGCAACGTTTTCTTTGCAAAGCTGTGTACAGCATGCACATAATACCATTCTGATATGTGCGTAGCCTCGAGGGAGGGGTAGAAGCAGGCTGGAGCATGCCCCAGTTGGAGCACAGCTCTCCTACTCCCACAGGAAAACAAACTGACTGGAGATAAACTGTGAGCCACACAAGCCAAACAGACACCTTTGTGTTATAGCAGACCACCGTGCAACATCTGATCTACCGATCAGATGTCAAATAGTGGCTAGTCATTAGAAAATGACTTTCTATCACATGTGTTAAAAAACGGATGTTACAGGTCTCAGTTACTTCTTTATTTTCAACAGTGTTAACGATAAGATTCCAAAGTTTATGGAGTGAATAGTGAGTGCTTTTTATTTAAGCTAGAGTTGTCATGAGAAAGAACAGTGTACTTCTGGTATGACTTTCCAAAAATCCAATAGAAGTGAAATCCAGCTGAAATAAAAGCAAACTGTTTAAATAATATGGATGGTTTTTTTATATGAAGTTTAAATAATTTTTGTGATGGTTGTCATGGATGGAGGCAAACAGACAACCATCCAATATTCCCACATCATAGTAATAACTTCCTGTTGAATTGAATTTTCTGTAATGATCTGCAGTCCATTACAACATACCCAAACCTTCAGTATTCAATGTTTACAGACATATTTGAGTGTTTAAAGTTAACAAAGGTTTTTAAAAACAAGCAAGCCCGAAGATTTGAGATGACACAATGAATTAATTATGAATTCAAGTAGAATGATCTGTGTCCTTTTTCACTCAGAGCTAAATATTAACAGCTAAAACAGGAACCGAATCAACCTTTTACCTCCCGGAGGATAGGAAAGGAATATGGGACTGATGGTTCAACATTATAGATAAAAACCTTTTCTTCCATTTGATTTCAATAATTTGACTTGATGGAATTAATACAAGTCTGTAAAAAGTCACTTTATCACAGATTTTATATCAAATTGATTAGTTAAATTCTTTCTTTCACACCTTCCTCTTAAGCTTTTAATGTTCTTATACACTGTGGGTTGTTTTACACATAAACTATTATACAATTAACTCTGCCATGCCTTGGGTCACAATGTTCATGTTTTCCTCAATGAACTTTGAGTTTTATTCAATTGGAACAAAATGGTTTCCTGTTTTGTGTCGGACCGTTTTAAATGAGCATAGAACCAGGCAGGACAGGACATTTCTGGATCATGTTCACATTTGGCATCTGAAATGCTTTCATATGTTTCACATGTTACAGACGCGTAGTTGACCTAATTTGCTTTCAACTGCTCATCCAGTAGTTGTTTTTTATTTGTGTATTTGAGATGTGCAGCTATCATTAAACTCCAAAGACATAAATTTTCCTTGAAATTTTAAACGTCTTACCATCTACAACAAGCTGATTATGATCTATTTGGAATAAAAGATAGTTTATGAGATGTAAAAAAAAACATTGTCTTTTGGGTTTTTAAATTTTTTTTTTTTTACATTTTGCACCTCTTTATCTTTAAACTCTAAAAAAAATGCTATAGATTCTTCTATGGGGCAATGACTGACCTCCGGAAACTTAGACCAAAGTAATCAATGTTTATTATGAACACATTTACAAATGTTTTTACATTATTCCTGATGCCACCTGCCAGGTTAAATACCATAGAGTCATGATAAAGTGCTGCCATATGGTATGTGGACACATCAGAGGCAGGCACAAATATCCTGGGATTCAGCGACCTCTCTGTCAAAAATAATGACTGAAAATGATTTATTATGAACCAGTTTCATCTCTAATAATAATAAATTTTAAAAAAAACATGTCTGACTCACATTATATGCATTCTTACAAAATGCGTTTTAGTAACACATTTCTCAGAAATTGTCTCATTTCTGAAATTTGATAAGTTTTTAAGTACACCATACTGTTAAATAAACTTAGTATGTATGACCTGGCCCCATACATGAGTCTTCAGAGGACGTGACTGACCTACTGACTAATCTGACTAAGGTCACCCTTTGAACAAAATCCACTCAAATAAAAAAACTCAAAAATCCAGCTAAGCAGCAACATAAGCTGCACATGAAGCCAAATCAGACAAAGTATTCCTCTTGTCTGATGGATTATAAACTATATGAGCATCTACACCCAAGCAGGCAATTAGGGGTGAGGCTCCAAGCATCCCTGCATCTTTTGTCTGTCCAAAGTAAAAGCGAAAGAGAAAGAAAAAAACGCGTGAGTAATTTATCACCCTAAATAATATTCAGAAAGCAATCACTTGCTCATTTGATTTAAAGGTCCATTCGTACGGTGCATCAGTAAGCCAGATGCCAAATCATCTGCAGGTTGCTGTGCAAACCTCTGCACAGCGCCTCCTTGGGTGCGCCTGCCGTCTCATTCATGCGTCTCCGGAGGAGTAACTGAAAGCTACTGGCGTCGACTGACACAGCCACACAACAGCTGCCGATAAAGTGATATGAAATATGACTCAATGCGTTAGACTGTAATTAAAACCAGGATGTGGTGCATTTACAGAAGTCTAACCCAGTGGCAGCTTCATCCTTTTAAATAGGCTACAGTCACACGCGTTGCTGCGCCCCTTTCCACAAAGCCAAGACTGACTCCTGCACAATGCGAGCACGCTGCATGGACCACTTTTCCTGGACACATTTCTAAATGAACACCTCTCTCTTACACACGCGACCCACCTGCTTGTGTGGTATCAGTCAGATCGTAGCTAATCCCCGGGTACTCCCTCAGTTTCCTGCCGCTCAGGTTCAGGATACCCGAACAGACAGCATCCTCCAAAGCCCGGTCCAGGCTGCGGGCCGTGAGGTGCTGCTGCTGGTGCTGGTGCTGGCTGATGCCTGGGCTCCAGTGAGGTCCGCTGGCGTAGTGATGGCTTTGTAGCGCGCTGACAGCTCCCACACCTCCCTGACCAGTCGCCATTTTCGTAAAAAAGAATTTACACTAAGAATAATAACAGCGCACAGCGGCAGTTTCTCCGCTCATGCGCAGACAGGGTGCAATCCCGAGGCGGACGCTAGGGGTTGGGCTAGAGATGTGGTGCTGCCGCTGGCACTGATGGTGATGATGAGGAGGGTATGGTAGCCATTTTAGACTTTTACCCCCCTTTTTTTTAACCTGATAGGACCTATTACTGCAGGGGAAATAGTGCAGCGCAGAGACAGGAGTCTGCAAAGCAAAGATGATATTAATTTGTCAAATTGCTCCTAAAGCAACCAGTTCATCATTTAGATAAATGGTAAGGGTTTTTTTTAAATGGGGGAAATTTATAAGAGAGATGGTTGAATAATTGTGAGTAGCATGTTGTGCTATTTCTCTAATACCAGTATATGGATAATAGCCTACATCAGATAGAGCATACACATTTTTCCTATAATTTAGTTGTAGATTTGTTGTTCATCATCAACTGGGAAGTGTATAGCTAGAGGCCTGGGATCTTTATAGGCAACGTCCCCCAACCTAAGGGAAATATTACTGGTGCCTTTTTATTTTCTTTTGTCATAGCCTATATGAGTGCAAAAGGCCCCTGATCATTCTAAACACCCACCCCTTGTCTGAAAACTCCTCGTGTTTTGATTTTTGACATGACCAAATGCGGTTTGTCTGGCTATTTTTCCTCAGTAAACAGCTCAAATCATTCAGTGTCACACTTCTCTTGTTAGTCACACCCATTAAATAAGTTTCAGGTATGATACCTGATGACAAATAAGTTATAGAATATTGTTTTAATCAAGTAAACACTGTGTGTGCCTTTTTTTTATTATTGTTGCCCTTGTATATGAGGATCAACAGTATCACCTACTGTAATTTCAAATTCTGCATGTTTTGCCAAAGGGCTCTAGTAACAAAGTATTTGTTTTCATAGGATGAAGGCTGGGTGTCTGATTCCCACCAGAGTAAGAAAGACTAATTTTCTACTTGATCAATCATAAGTAACAAGCTTAAACCACTGGTAAAACAAACAAACAAACAAACAGATGATCAAATAAACAGAAAACTGTTCTGAGTGTCCTACAGAATAATTATGATCTCTTTTTTTAGTCTTTTTTTGTGATACACAACCTTGTTGAAATCATTATTCAAGCAAATGTTGTACTTTATGACATCAAATTGAATAAAAAAAATTTAATAAAATCCCCAGAAATTAGATCAGAATCTTATCAAAGGTTTTATACTGTTGGCAGACATGGCTTCTGTGTCCTTCATCTTGAAGGTAAATAAGGAATGAAAGAGCCTCTGACAGAACACACTTTTTCCCTTACAGTGTTGTAAAGGTGTGAAAAATTATCCATTATGTTCTGTAGTTTATGCAGGATTTTCTTTCATTTAGCTCCAGATCAGTCGAGCAATGTGTCTTGTGTGCGTATCTGTGATCCATGCAGTTTTGTGCACTGTTCAAAATTATTTATTTCTTTTTTTCCCCACAGTGCCTCTATATCTAAATATTAGTGGTATATAGTTTGTGAAGGGGATATAAACTTCTGTGTAAAAATTCTTAAACATTACGCAAACTGACAAAAATCTCAGGGATAAGTCAGAAATGATTCATTTAATGTCCACTGAGTCCACTATAAAACGTGGGACGTAGAGGACACCTTTGTAGCTAAATAAGTGGGTTGAATTTACATTAAAACATTATTTAGATTCTCTAAATATAATGCATTTCTCTCATGAATATGAACGTTAACTGGAGACAGACTCATTAAATGACGTGCAGACTGAGCAGGCGTCCTGTCCTCAATGAGGCGCACCAGTCGGATATCTTATCGCATCCTGGTTAGTTCGTTGTGACAGAAAAAAAAAGATTTGTTGGTCTGGTCGCTCCCGAAATGGTGAAACAATAACAAAAAACGTACGGTTTTGCTTAAGGTATGGGATTGTGTGCATGCAGTGTAGTTTAACAATTTCCTGCGTGGTCATTCGTGGGTTGTAGCGTTAAAAGATAGTAACAATTTTCTTTGCTAGCTTAGAGAGTATATTTGTTGGAAATCTGGTTTTAGGATATTTTAACAACGATCTGTATATGCAAAGTAAGTGCACTTAAAAAATCATGCTTGCTGCATGCAGCATTGCTCTTGTAATTACCTAGGTTAGCTCACTATTTTATGCAGTGCAGCGATAGGTAGCTAAGCTAAACATTGATGCTAGCTAACGTTAGCAAAATGATGGCTAACGTTTCTGTCTAGGCCTGTTAGGACCGTTTGTGTTACAAATGGACCAAAACAATCCAGGTGTTGTAAGAAACTATAGAATATACGTATAGCGGTATGACTCAGCCTAAATAGCAATGACATTGTTGTTTTAAGCAGCTTTAATGAGCTATTGCATCCTCAGCATTGTTAGCTGTAAAATGAAAATGGAGTACCACTAGACTAGATTTTATCACATTCAAATATACCAAATTATTGTTACTTAATCATTTATTTATTGTTGTGTGCCTTGGTAACTACATGTATTTGATATTTGAATGAAGAAAGATACTCGTTTGAATTCAAGTTAAACAAGCTAGTAGGGCTGCTCCAATATGTAGATATTTTTATGATGCTAACTATTTATTAACGACTTTGGCTGAGTGTGACTAGACATTGTGTTGTGTTGGACGAGCAAAATCCACCAAAAGCCACGAGGTTCCACAGTCTGACCGATTTTGTTCCCTCAAAAGCTTAATAATGTCCTCTTTTTTTAAAGTATCTCTTTATAGTGTATTACTAGATTTAATTTAAAAAGGGTTGAAATGATGTTAGACATGGCACTTTTATTGAAAAAAGATCATTTGAAATAATCCTGGATTAGTTTAGTTTTGTTTCTGTTATTTTAATTAAGAAGAGACATGTTTATTAAATGCATTGGGTCTAAATGTTTCTGCTTGTATTTACAAATGTGCACAGTATTAAGAGGAAATGGCTCCTATGTTTACCTCTTTCTTCTAGTAGAAAAGCTTTTTATTTATCTACTTGTTTGTCTTTTTGCAGCTCGAGGATGGCAGATAGAAAGGGAAAACCAGCTACTCCACTGAAATCGCTATCAAAAAAAGATAAGGATAAGCGGAAGAAAAAGGTATGAAAGTTACAATCCTGGTGATGAAGCCGCCTCAGACAGGACACACTGATGTGTATACTGTGGATTCTGTGGGTTTTATTGCTTACTTAGAAATATGACATGGTTATTTACATACAAGTTTATGTGAAATAAATACATGTAAGTAAATCCTAGTTCTCAGATTAATTTAAAAGTACCTTAAGAAGAACGTTGTTAAAGAGGGCATAAAGTACTGATTACTCTTATATTTTCATGACACTCCAGGAAGAAGAAAAGGCTGCAGAGCTTTTTGAAGAATTTCTGGCATCATTTGACACAAGTGAAAAAGGTCAAGTGAAGACTTTTGTCCATGGAGGAATTGTGAATGCCACTGAAGGTGAGGATCAAGGGCTTTACTTTAGGGACTATACAGGTTATGATGTATTATATGCCTAACATATATTGTGAATATATTTTTAAATGATTAAGATTGAATAATAAAGCATTATTGTACCTTCTCTGCATGGGCTTTCTGCTAGTTACCTGTTAAACTAAGAAACCATATATTCTAAAATGGGTAAACAAACCTTTATTATCAGTGTAAAAGAAGCAAAAGGTAGAAATCCAGTGCGTCTTACTGAGACGCAACCAGGTGGCTTGTGCTGTTCATGTCAGTCTGTTCATCCTATTCTATTCAAGAAGCTGTTTAAATATGCTCCTGAAACACACCTACCTGCTAATCTAAAGAGCTTCACGGGATATTTTTATGCTATTTGCAGAGGAAGATGCAGCTGATGTCAAGAAAAGTAAGCTGTACCGCCCCGCTACAAAGTTTGCCACTGTGTCTCAGCATGTTTCACCGTCTGCTGAAAGCAAAAAGGCAGTAAGTTATCACTCCGTGTCATATCTTATGTTTCCAGTTCTTCACATTGCCTTTTGTTCATGAA
This sequence comes from Kiunga ballochi, assembly GCA_037177335.1. Lineage (NCBI taxonomy): Eukaryota > Metazoa > Chordata > Actinopteri > Atheriniformes > Pseudomugilidae > Kiunga > Kiunga ballochi. The sequence goes on along the minus strand of JBAMIG010000016.1, from coordinate 7,354,882 downwards.
GTCTCCTTTTTGTTCAGCAGGCATTTAAAAAAAAGGTAGACGACAAGAAGAAGAGTAATCTTGAACTGTTCAAAGAAGAGCTTAAACTGTAAGTGAGCTCTGTAAGGATAAGTGATATTGTGTTTTAGTTTGTTCCAGTTTCTTTCCTCACAAGATCCTGGTTTTGTGTGTGTGTGTGTGTGTGTAAATAAATGTAGAATACAGGAAGAGCGTGAGGAGAGACATAAGAGGAAGAAAAATGACCCCGGTGGAGAAGGAGGAGGAGGAGATGTGGACTTATTATCTGGACGATCAAGTTAGAGCTCATCTTCCTCATCAGCACAGTTTGTTTTTACATTTGGTCAAATCCAGATCCTGCTAATCTGAATTCTGTTTCATGATGCAGTGTTGTACGATGACCTGAATTCGCCGGTCACCACTAACCTCTACATTAACTGCATCAGCCAAAAGGTATACGAGTACGCCGGCTCTTTAGCACTGTGCGTTGTAGGTTTACATCTCTGACATTAATTTTTTCATTTGTCCAGATGAACGAGGAGTTGCTCTGTAGAGAGTTTAGTAAATATGGTCCCCTTGCCAGTGTTAAAATTATGTGGCCAAGAACAGGCGAGGAGCGCGGCAGGCCTTCAAACCGAGCCTTTGTGGCATTTATGACAAGAAAGGATGCAGAGAAAGCCATGGCTGCTCTTGATGGTAAAGCTGACTATTTAGCTTAATTGTAACGGATCTAGTAAAAGCTGTAGCAGTGTTCATATTTTATACTGAGTCTGAGTGCAGCAACGTGTTTCGTATCCTAGGAAAAGTGGTTATGGGCTTTGAAATGAAACTGGGATGGGGCAAACCCGCCCGCATTCCACCTCAGCCTCTCTACACACCAGTTGGGGTGAGAGCCGCACCACCTCCTCCATCTGGCCTTCCTTTCAACGCCCAGCCAAGGGATCGGTTTCGCAATGACTTCACCAAGCCACTGGGCATGTCCAAAACCGAGCTCGACAAGGTAAAGTCACACGTCCAAGTAATGAGTGTTAAAGCGTATTTGAATAGAGAACATGAATGTGTTTTAAAGAAAAAACTGAAAATAAGTTTGGAGGTTTTACTCCCGGATAGCTTGGAGATGTACACAAACTTAATTTTTCTGTCATTTAATGGCAAAAATCTCAACTTTAGCAAGACACTGATTTAAACCTAAATGATTCAGAAGTGTCATTAATCCCCACGTAGAGCAAATTAGGGATCATTTTAATGATGCCTGTGTGATCATCTGCCCTTGCAGTGCCATGTGGGATTTTTGTTGTGTTGCTTTAATATTTCCTAGAAATCCTTCAGTTCTTGCAGATTTTCCTCTTAATTTAATAGCTTAGCCTTTTTTTTTTTTCCTCTAATGGCGAATGTAAGCTGTGTTACCCTCCTCAGTTCACTGACTAAGTCATTTCTATGCTCTATGTATCCTGCAGTGTTTAATTTGTACGAGTTCTCACTTTTTAATATTTTCACTATTTGGTTTGACTTCACAAACAGACTCTGTCCGAAGCCGTAGTCAAAGTGGTTATCCCAAGCGAAAGGTACACACACTCTCCTTACTATGACTGACCAGCTGTCATAACACAAGTGTTCTAGGACAGAGGCTGAGGTACACGCATCTTGTTTTCAAGAACATTCTTTGAGGCAGGTTTAAGAGCTGTTAATGCCCTTCACACAGTGAACGGTTAGAAATGTTTTTCGGTATTGATTATGTTTCTACCATCCAGACATTGTTATCATGAGAAATAATGAGGTTTTGTGAAGGACTGTCAGAACCATTCATGCATCCAAACCGAGCTCTGGGTTTCTCATGGTTTGGCTGAGACACTGCAGACAGATACAGCTAGAAGGCAGGTAGATTTAATAGCGAGCCCCAATCGGGAGACGTCGGGGAATGATTTCAGAGCACCGTCAGGTCAGAGTAGTGTGAAAGATGTACATTTGTCACAATACAGTACATGTTTGAGTTCAGACTGGTTTCATACAATACTTAGAAAATAATCTGGGCTTTCTCCCACTAATAGGTGATTTATGTGGCAGAATTGTCTTGAGGAATGTTTGTGTACTGTTGTCTAATTAAGTGAAACTTTTTGTTAGCTGTATTTTACCACATACAGTCGGCCAAACATAATCTGACAGTCAGCCGAAACTATTTTCATGGGCCGCTATTTCACTGTGATGAGGCAGTAGAGAGCTCGCATTATAACTAACAGTAGATGAGTGTGCACAGAGGAATAAGACATGAAGTCTAGTCTGATACGCCCCTCTCTCTTCACAGGAATATATTATTCCGTATTCACAGAATGGTAGAGTTTGTGGTGCGAGAAGGTCCTATGTTTGAAGCCATCATAATGAACAAAGAGAAAAATAATCCAGAATATAGGTGAGTGTTTATATCAGCGGGGCTCCATTCAATCCTACAAGCGCTGCAGTCCTGCAGGGCTGAATTTATTTATTATCTGAATGGGACGATTCAAATTAGGCGGGAGGTTGGGAGTTTGATTCCAGGCTTCCTTTGATTACATGCTGAACTGTCTTTGGACAAGACACTGAACCCAAAGTAAATATATAGTATAAAGTGCACTGAGTGGTCAACAAGACTGAAAAAGTGCTGAATAAGTATCATGTTAATGAACAGATAAAAATGCTGTAAATGTTAGTGTTTCCCTGCTTCAACCTGGCTCAAATGGATACAACAGCCTATGAAGTGAAGTGTGTTGGAGCAGGGACACGTTGAAAACTTGCAGGACGGCAGACCTTGTATGATTTAAATCGAGTAGCGCTGGTTTGCATGGTCACATGCGAGTTAAGAAAAGAGGTAAACGATATGTTAATGATGTTACACCTTTATTTTCTCAGGTTCCTTTTTGACAATAAAAGTCAAGATCACGTGTACTATCGCTGGAAACTCTTCAGTATCCTTCAGGTGGGTTTGTGCTGCTAAGATTTGCTTCCAAAAAGCTGGAACACAAAATCCTTTGATGCAGATCTTTGACTAGTTGATCTCTTTGGGTTGATATTAATAATAATCGGGTTGTCTTGTTCTTTATCTTCCCCGCAGGGAGAGACTCCAACAAAGTGGAAAACAAATGATTTCCGAATGTTTCGAGGAGGCTCATTGTGGCGACCGCCCATTTTAAACAGCTTCCCTGAGCGAATTGAAGAAAGCCTCGTAGCAGAGGATGATGTTGTGATTGAAGAGGAAGTGAAAAAAGGCCAACTCCGAGCTGAGTAAGTCCGTCCGGCTGATCTCAAGACACTTTTGCTTGTTCTGGTATTTGATCTGATTTCAATCTTCTTTGAAACGCTGCTCAGGCACAAGCAGAGGCTGGAGACGCTTCTGAAAGAGCTCACTCCAAGCAGAGACAACATTGCCAATGCCATGCTGTTCTGTCTCGACCGAGCAGATGCAGCGGAGGAAGTAGTGGGACACATTAGTGACTCTTTTTCCTTGCTTCAAACTCCTCTTCAGATAAAGGCTGGTTCTCTTTACTTATGTCTAAATCAGACGGTTTAGCTAGGATGAAAGTGCACCATACATGCTGATATAACAGCTATTTTTTTGTCTTCTCTGAAATAAGAATATTATTCTTGCTGTTCAGCACTTTGGTGAGTATTTACTGTTTTAATGTGCTTTATCATTAAAGTTGGTTTGGTTTCTCTCTGACAGATTTCCAGATTGTATCTTGTGTCTGATATCTTACACAACTCATCTGCCAAAGTAGCTGGTGCATCCTATTACCGTAAATAGTAAGCAAGGCCTCTCAAAGGATATCAAGTACTCCTTCATTTTTATTTCTTGTTCTTGCAGTGTTTAAATGTTTCTGTCTTTTCAGCTTTGAAACAAAGTTACCACAGATTTTTGGTGACCTTAATGCAGCACATAAAAACATACAAGCCAGGCTGCAGGCTGAACAGTTTAAGGTAATTGTGTAAATGATTGTGCCTCACACAAGGACACAAAATCGAACAAAGAAAATAAAAAAAAAGTCTCTTATCTCTGCAGCAAAAGGTCATGAGTTGCTTTAGAGCATGGGAAGACTGGGCCATATATCCAGAGCCTTATCTAATTCACCTTCAAAATATCTTTCTGGGCTACGCCAAAGTAGGAGAGGAGGTAACGGAGAGGGCAGAGGTGAGCTTATCTCCTCGTTACAGGTATTACTGCCTCCTTTGTAATGCCATTTAAACGTGACCAGCTTGTGATTGAAAACACAACTGGATGATGGAACTGGACTTCTCTTTATCGTGGATTTTGTTTTCCTCTTTGTAGGAAAAGTCCTGTGAGCTTGATGGTGCGCCACTGGTCAGCCGACTGCTAGATGGTTTGCCTTTGGACAGAACTGTGGATGACATAGATGGCTGTCCAATGGGCTGGGATCCCCTTGATGGAGTCCCTGTTGATGACATAGATGGCGTGCCCCTAGGTGTTGCTGCAGATGATATAGATGGGATGCCCTGTAAGTCTATATCACATACAGTATCAAAGTTTTTTAGCAAATCTCATCTCTTTATAATAGTCTGTAATAGGTGAGTAGTAGTAGATGACCTGTTTTTATTCTAACCAAGTATCTTATTGGCTCATGTCAGTTGATGAGAGCAGTGCAGCTCTACCCAGAATGCCTTTGTCTAAATGGGAGATGGCCAGTTCTGCTGAGACATTTTCTCAAGGTAAGACATGTAAGGATGCAGTTTATTATTAGCGTGACCCTTTAAGATCCTGCTGATCATCGTCCTGTCTTCTGCAGCCAAAACCGAGTCCAAGTGGGACACTGTTGGGAAGAAAGACAGTGAAGAAGTTAACATTAGGTACGGCCTAGTTCGCTGGCACCTGTGGTTACTTACATGCTATGAATCCTGATATCTCTCCTTTCTAATCGCAGCAGCAGCTTGCGGGATGAAGATGAGGGCTCAGAGAGTGACAGCAGCGCGGATTCCTGCAGCTCGCCAAACTACAACAGTGCAGGTTTCCAGAGCTCGCTCAGAAGTTTTCAAATGTCTGAGAGTAAGAGGAAACGGTTGAGGGAGCTGGAGGTGAGAGCTTACCCTCCTTTAAGTCAAACTTCACTATTGTTGAGCACAACTTATTGAGCACAACAGGCAAAATAAATGAAGTCGTACACCTGTATATTTTCTGTAAAGGTAAAGGCAGCCATCTCTTACTCTGCATCAAGCCCAGAATATCTGTGTAAAAAAAAAAAAAAGCTTTTTTTTCCTCAATCACTCCTCTTTATATTTACTTTTAACTGTATCAGAGAAATGTTTTGGCATCATGTCTGTGAAATGCAGATGTTTCATTTCTCAGTATCACTTCCATGCAATCATCAGCAGTCTGACTGCTTCTCTTTAGTGTGATTTCAGCTTTTATGTGTTAGTTATGGTCTATGTTTGGCTTTGCTCTCATTTCCTTCTATAGATTCATTACAGATCAGTTTCTGTTTCTCCTCCATTTTTTCTTATTGCAGCTGTTAAGACAATTTCTATTTTATTTAATCTTTTTTAGACATGTCAGTTTTCTGTCTTGATACTTTGCCATGTAACCTTCATAAAGGAGTTTTATAAGCCTTTTCTTATTCTTTCAACTAACCGTCTTATTAGTGTGTCCATATTAAGTCTAAGGAGTTATACTAAAGTAGATATTCAAGTAGTTCATAGATAGATAGTACATATATAACCCCACACTATGTACTAACATGTGAAATGGATTAACAGAATCAGATGGTGGTGATTAAATTTGTATACTTTGTGCTAAAAGTGGATATGGAAATCTGACTTTGAAAGCAGGATTACTTGAACACTGGTTTGTTTATCGTTACTGAATTATAACAATAAATTTGAATACATTCGTAAATGTTTATAACATGACACAGGTAAAGGTCATGAAGATCCAGGATGAGCTGGAATCTGGCAAAAGGCAGAGGAAGTCTGGAATGAGCATACAGGAGCAAGTGGAGCATTACAGGAACAAACTGCTGCAGAAGGTGGGCTGATGGAGCATTTCTGTGGGTCTAGTTTTCTCTTGGTAGCAGCTATTTAGAAGCTTTCTTCTTTTTTGTGGACATGGGGACATTGTCACTCACGCTCTGGTTAATGTTTGTGCATAACGGCAGATATATTAAATAAAAGTGGTAGAGCCACAGGTCTGTGTGAAACTATTGGTTTTAGTTAAATATGCACCACCTAGAGGGAGGAAAGTGTAGCTGCACTTTTTCTATTGAATTTTATTTGTTTTGTCAATATTCTTTTTACCCTCCAGCATAATTTTTGCCTTTTTAAACATGTCAAATTTATTGTTGGTTTATTGATACTATTTTAAATGTTTTAAAGTTTTCACCAAAATTAGCTGAAATTGTGTATTTTCAAACTCATTTACAAGTGTTTTTAGAGGATATAAATCACTTCAGAATGCGTTTATGTTGTGTAGAAACTACAAACAAATGCAGGTTACATAAATGATTCACTTTGTTTTCTTTTCATTTTATGAGGCAGTTAAAGTGTGACTCAAGTGAAGCATATTTACTTTCTACCATATCTTTAATAGGAGTTTCAAGAAGATGAAGAAAAGAATGAGAGATCAAAGTCCAAAGACAGGCCGAAAGATGACAGGAAAAACAAAGAAAAAAGCAAGAGAAATGAGGGGGACAAAAGACGAAGCAGTAATCCTGATGAGCGGCCTCGAAAATCCAGGAGCAGCTCTCCTTCAAAGCAAGTGCCACTAAATGCTTTTGTTGCAAGGAAATTATTCTCTGTGGTTAATATTCTTTTATTCAATCTATTTTCTATCCATTTAGGAGGACAAGGTCTCCAAAGAGGTCCAAGCGCTCCCGATCGCCCTCTCCAGACCGGATAACCAGCAAATCCAGGTCACGGTCACCTCATCGCTCACACAAGAAATCAAAGAAGAGCAAACACTAACTTAACTCTGGACGTTGTCATCCATTGTTGTGCTGCGTTGGCCTGGCTGGTGTCTGATATAAGACCTGCAGAGCTCTCTATAACATGGATAAATGTCTGTTCTCTTGGTCCCAATGTAAACTATCCATGCAAGATTCAGCACCCTTTTCTATGATGAAGTTTGAACGCTGTAACTAATTATATATATTTTTGTTTTCATGTTTGTTTTTAAATTGATATGCAGAAATGTTGCAAATTTCTGACACTAAATAAATCACCTTTTGGTGATTAATCTGCGTGTAAGACATGAGTAAATAGTGCCTTAAACTGGTATTCATACCCCTTAAACTTCTTCATGGTGTTCCACAAACTTTTTTTTTATAATTTGATGCACTTGACAAACAAAGCATCAAAAAATGCAAAGTGGAACAGAAATGATGCATAGTGCTCAACATTTTAAATGTATCTGGGAAAAAAAAAGTG
>JBAMIG010000016.1:7301513-7315146 GCA_037177335.1 Kiunga ballochi | reverse complement strand
GTGTGTGTGTGTCTGCTTCTCAAGAAATCTTTTTCAGATTTATTTAATCCTTCAATTTGGAAGCTGTTGTGACATTGATCAAGAATTTTTATTAAAACAGAAATCCAGTCAAGCCTGTACAACCTGCTCCTTACTTGTTGCCTTAATACAGTAATTGTCCCAGCTACTGAATTTCTTTGCTGTTTGACACTCGGCGTTTTTTGATGCTGTAATGATTTTACACTCTATCATAAATCATTGGTTACAATTTCTAATGTGCAGATTAATATTTTAGTAGTTAAGCAGAAGCATTTGGGATTTGGTTCATGTATAATTTGACTTTGGGATTGAGCACAGCCTGAATGTTACATTCTACTTCTGTAAGTGTAACAGAGTACTCACACTTAATGCTACGTCCTTCACAATAAGAGGTTTTCGCATTCATTCATTTTCTACAATGCTTAATCCAATTTGTGGTTGAGGGGGCTGGAGGCTATCCCAGCTATTAGTAGGCAAGAGAGAGAGGCAGGGAACACCCTGGACAGGTTGCTAGTCCATTGCAGCAGTTTGCACATATTTAGTTTTAATTATTGAATCTTCTGCACTTAGGAATGGGCAGAAATCTTTAAACGGTAGAGCTTGGCACCACTGATTGGTGGATATTAAAGATCCTCCTGAAAATGTTGTAGAAGGCGCTGGCATTGTGCTCTTTGCTGCAACGACAGCAGTCGTCCTTGGTCACCAGCTCTCATTGAAAATGAGCAGCCGGTGACTGCATTTGCTGCTCATTAATCATTTTGCTGCCACAGCACAGTAAGGGAATGATAATGATTTTTCTAGCCAATCTGATTTTTGCATCATGCGAGTAGAATCTGTTCGGCCAGCGAGGTGCTGCTGCATTTGAAAGAAAAACGCGCCCCTTTAAAATGTCACTTTGAGTTGTTGTTATTAGTGTTGGTTTTTGGCTTGAACTATATGTACAACCTGCCATAACCAATGTTTCATAATATATGGTAAGAAATACAATCAGGGACATAAGTTGATGCTAAATCAGAAACCTTCAAATGACCAAAAAAAAAAAAACCCTGTGAATTTGTGATTTAACGTTTTAAATGCTGTTACAGTTTTAGATATGTTACATCCCACTATATTACCATGCCTACAAACTGCTGTTTTATTAGTTAACCAGTTGCATGTAATAAACGCACAGATGCCAATCAGCCAGACAGCTCATACCTAAGAGCATTGTCACATGTAATTTAGGCTGAAGAGCTGAGGTAATCACTGCTAGTCTTGTTTTGTTATCCCCTTCTGGAGTAAAACAACTACATAGTTCACATCCCTACAGCTAAAGTCAAAACACATAACTTCAACTGTTTATTTTTTATCCCTCATCTCTTTTTGATTCAGGGATTTGACCAGCTGAGGATAGAAGGTTTACTATGTGACGTCACGCTGGTGGCTGGAGATGGTGATGAAGTTTTCCCTGTGCATCGTGCAATGATGGCCTCCTCCTCAGACTACTTTAAAGCCATGTTCACAGGTGGGACTACAAAGCTTCTTTCTGGTCACGGCACTTGTTCATCAAGGGGATATACCACATACTGTCCTCCAATAACTATGCTCTCTATTATTTTTTGCATCGTGAGAAGTTACTAATGTTGTCACTGTGCCCGTTTGTCCCAATTTCCTCGTTCTTATGCTTTCATATGCAAGGTCATTTATATACACTAAATCAGGGGTTGGCAGCTCTGGTCCTAAAGAGTCACACTCCTGCAAGTATTGTGGGTTTCCCTGCTGCATCACACCTGACTTGGATCAATGTGTAATTAGCAGATGTATACAGTGTTTGATGTGAAGCTCTGCACAAGTCTGCTAATTAAGTCTGATGTGTGTCAGGTGTGTTGCAGCAGGGAAAGTCTAAACAAGCCCATCCTTGCACTAAATGACATGACTTGCACTAGTTTGTTCTTTTTTGGTTGCCTATGCAGAAAGAAAATAACTTCATGTTGTTTTGATTGTGCAAATGTGGAGTATGTAAGAATAATAAGTGCACTAAATCAGTTTTCAGTATCACAAATCTGTCAGTAAAAGTAACTACTGCTCTGAAGTGGTCTTGTTATAAACATTGTTTTATTACATGCAGACTTGTTACTTCTGTTACTTGGCTTTTAATATAAAAGCATCTCCATAGGAGATTTAGCATTTATATAGACATACACATAATGTAATGCATAACTCAATGCATAGGATATATGACCATGTGTAACTGTTATATTTTCCTCTTTTAATTTCTTAACGCAGGTGGAATGAAAGAACAAGATTTAATGTGCATCAAGCTTCATGGAGTGAACCGAATAGGCCTGAAAAAGATAATTGACTTCATCTACACAGCAAAGTTGTCACTTAACATGGAGAATCTGCAAGACACACTGGAAGCAGCCAGCTTCTTACAAATCCTTCCTGTGCTGGACTTTTGCAAAGTCTTTCTCATTTCTGGGGTAAGCAGGCACAAAACTCAGCAGTGGAGTGTGCAGCTTTTCTTTTCAATAAAAGTCATTTACAAAATATTGATTAATTACTTAGGGGATTTATAATTGTCTAAATTAGATTAGAAAAATCCAAATTTATTAATGGAAAAATCAAATCAGATCTTTCAGATATAATTGTGTTAAAGTTGATTTTAAAGGGAATACTGTTATGTGGCTAATTGAACCCAAATAAATGTATCTTAAGCAGACAAAAACTAGCATTTAGATCATTTTAAGCATCTATAAATATGTTTGTTTCTATGTGGCATTGTGAAGTCGTGATGGAAGAGTTGTCCTTGACCCTTTAAAATCTAACTCGTATGTAGAAATTTAAATATTATAAAGCACAACCTTCTCAACTTTATATACATTTCTGTAACTGCAGTATCCTTTAAAGGCACTTGGATGTGCTTCAGTTTGAACTGTTGACACAAATGGAAAAGACCCTGTTGATATCGTGTGAGCTTCAGGTTTCTTACTTTGTATCTTTTGCAGGTTTCTCTGGACAACTGCGTAGAAGTGGGTCGTATTGCTAACACATATAACCTGACAGAGGTTGACAAATACGTCAATAACTTTATCCTGAAGAATTTCCCCTCATTGCTGGGGACGGGAGAGTTTGTGAAGCTCTCGTTTGAGCGGCTGGCTTTTGTACTGTCCAGTAACAGCTTGAAACACTGCACTGAGCTGGACCTGTTCAAGTCAGCTTGCCGCTGGCTACGCTATGAAGATGGTCGTATGGACTATGCCCCGAAGCTCATGAAATATATCCGCTTTCCCCTCATGAACCCACAGGAACTCATCAATCACGTGCAAACAGTGGACTTTATGCGCACGGACAACACCTGCGTCAACCTTCTCCTGGAAGCTAGCAATTACCAAATGTTGCCCTACATGCAGCCAGTCATGCAGTCAGAACGGACAGCAATCCGCTCCGACAGTGCCCACCTGGTCACTCTGGGTGGTGTTCTGCGCCAGCAGCTAGTTGTGAGTAAGGAGCTGCGTCTCTTTGATGAAAAGGCTCATGAGTGGAAGGCGCTGGCACCCATGGATGCACCTCGCTACCAACATGGCATCGCAGTCATAGGCAACTTTCTTTATGTTGTGGGTGGTCAAAGCAACTATGACACCAAAGGCAAAACGGCAGTGGACACAGTGTTCCGGTACGACCCTCGCTACAACAAATGGATGCAGGTGGCATGCCTTAATGAGAAACGCACCTTTTTCCACCTCAGTGCACTAAAGGGACACCTCTATGCTGTCGGTGGAAGGAATGCTGCTGGAGAGCTTGGTAGGTTTATGCATTTTACTTCTGTTTTTCTGTGCTTAAAATCAACAACGGAAGTCTTTGATATTCAGATATTACCCATTTTAATACGAAGGAGAAATACAGGACAATGTGCAGTTTAATAAGGCAGTGTGCATCTTTGTTGCCTACACATCATTTACTGCTTTAATGTGCTGCATGCACAATCTGTTATTGAATTAAATTTGGAGGCTAACTACATTATCACAAACATGCTTCCAATTTGGTTTAATCTACTACAGAAATGTTTCAACACATGTAGAATAAATTCTAGCTGTGACTGTCTCAAGAGTGTAGTTATGTAGACATTGCATGCTGTGCTGATGCAAATAACAATGATTTGTAAGTCCTAGGACACACATCTTTGCAAGTAAAGATTTGTATACAGTTTAAGCATTTATTTATTAAATATTAAATATTTATTAAATCACCTAGATTCAGTGATCTCTCAAAGCTGAAACCTTGTTCTGTTAATCTGAATCATTTATCCATTTAGTAAAACACAGATGTAGTTATATGTTTGCTTTGTAGTTGGACTAGTGATGCTCAGTTACCAATGTGGAATCTCTGGACCCATAACTGTGCACCACAAGGAGGTGCCACCCAGTACTTAAATTCAGCCATAAAACTTGAACAGACAGAAAAAAGAAACTGTCTTCTTTACAGGGTTATAATTAGACTGAAGAACAGCCACGTTTCTTAGCCTGTCCTCACAACAGCCGCCTTCAGCTTTACGTTTCACTGCCTTTTTACTGCATGTGGTTCAGTCCTTGTGTATTTCTGGATGTGCCCTGCTCCCCCATTATGTTTGTTTACTCTGGATGGGTCATATGGGTGTGGTTTTATTGTTGCGTCTGAAATCCACAGATTTGGGGAAAAATCCTAACCACATCTTTATGAGTGTATAAATTACATTTTTTGGGGGGAGGGGGTTACGTAGTTTAGGCTCAATAGGCTGTTCACACTAATGAAAAAATAATTCAGTAGGAAAAAATGGTGATCAGAAAGTTTCAATGTTTGTTTTAAGCCATGTGAATTTGTTTATTCTCAAATGTTTGTTGTTTTAGATCACCTGGCACATCTTAGTTTGTTTGAGCGATATTAATTGATTCAGTTTAAAATGGTAGACTTTGTGTGAAAACAAGATATTTTGTACATCAGTTCATATCCTGCTGGTGTTATCTGAAATTAAAGTGCGTTTTAATCCTGTTAATTATCAGCTGCATGAACCACAGTAATCCAGTTACAATGCAGAATGATGCCTCATCTTCCATCAAGCCACAGCGTTTGAAGTTTTTTTCTTTTTTTACATGAAGAAGTGCTGATGTCTCTGTCCAAGTTGTTTTGAACCCAGTCACAATGAGCCAACTTACACTCCTAACTCCTTATGGGAGTCTCTTAGTCACTAATCACCCATCTGTGATCATCACTCATTGATTGCGGAGTCCCTGTTCTTGGTTCTGTTGAATTTTAGAAAACCAGCCATGGGCACCTAAAGATAAAGGATCTCACAATCTCCCTTTTTCCTGTGCAGTCAGTGTTTTTGAGCACTGGTGGGGTTGTGTGGATGCGTACTCTGTATTTAAATCTGTGTTTTAGCTCCCACACTGAGACCCTCCAAGGCCTCATTTGCTGCTGTTTGTCCTCCTTAGTTGTGTCTTGACCTACTTTCTACTAATACAGTCTTTTTTTTTTCTTATCTTTTTCTTCAAGCTACTGTGGAGTGTTACAACCCAAGGACAAATGAATGGACGTATGTTGCCAAAATGAATGAGCCACATTATGGCCACGCTGGGACGGTGTACGGAGGTTATATGTATATTTCAGGTAAGTGGCTCCGGGTCATTTTTTGGCTTTGTAATACTCTGAATTAAAAGGGATATTTTATGTTTTGTGAATCCTTAATAGGATTTACAATGGATTATGTAACTTGAAATTGAAATGGATTCATTGTCCACTTGGAGGGAAGCAGTTGGGATCACAATTATAACATTTTTGTGTTGCATTTATTATTACTACGGACGTGCAGAGTACATGCGGTGGACATTCCAGTTCAGATATTATAGTAAGGCCAGAGTGCTTGCAGCCTGCTAGCGTTGGGTAGTGTCCTTCCTCTCTTAGATTATTGTGCAAATCACTCATCATTCTTCTGCGTTAAGCACATTTTTAAACCATGCACAGGTCATGTGCTTTGGGACACGCAGGAAGACACCAGCTTGTACCTTTTGGGCAGTCACTACTTGTTCTTGAGGCGTCACATTAGGACGTGTTCACCTCCTACGATTGAAAACAAATCCTGCAGTATGGAGATGAGCCCTAGTTTTTCAGTGTGACTAATCCAGAGCGATGCTACAAAAGAGGGGAAGGTTGGTGGTGGAGGGGAATTTGGAAGGATTGAGCAAAGTAGAGGGCTGAAGACTGTGTAGGAGGTGTAACGCAGAACAGACACTTTTAATCCCTTCTGGCCATGGGAACAATCATCCTACTGCAACACATGGGCAACAAACAGTGTTGCTCAAAAAGGCACACAAACAAGATCTTCAACAAAGGAGAGAGGAGGGGAAAAGGTCATTCATAGTCGTATGTCTTTCCGAACGCCAGAACTGTATGATAATTATTTTATACGACTAAGTTATCTTAGTGAAGGATCTGTAATAACATGCTACAAGCTACACATTTAAATCACACTGAACTCCAGTTTAATATGATATAGCCACATCATACTCATCACATTTACTTACAACACAGATTGTTTGGTTGCAACAGGAAGAAAAAGGTTGTTTACATAGCTCTACAAAAATAACGCAGTTTATTATCAACAACAAAGCAAAAGCAACCAACAAGCATGCAAGGACATCTGTGCATGCAGCACATGAGCTGCAGCAAAAGCAGCCAGTTAGAACAATTAATCCCAGCTACATCTCACAGAATAACATTAACAATAAAAATAATATAACTGTGAAGGTTTCCTTTTTACAAACTACTTTCTAACACTGACTGTCATATTGTACGTTTTGTTCTGTTGTGTCTCATTTCTACTCCACTTTATCAGAGTTGGCTTAAAAAGGTGTGCACATCCAGTCAAGTTGTTAATAAACATTGATTTGGCTGAGAACAAAAAACATGCAAATACATGAAATGAAGAGCGGCATCGTGATTATCTGACTCCTATACTCAGTGATGAGACAATTTAGGTAACATCACAAAATCACTATGGTGTGTAAAACAGTTTAAAGTTAAGGGAAACTCGGTGCTTACATTTATGTCTTCATATAGATATTTTCTCCTTTCTGCTATTAGAGATGTTCCACTTGTAATGAAAAGTCATATCCATAAACTGTCTGCATCAGTGGCGTCATTTGTTTTTAATTAACCTTAAATAATCATTCCATTTGCATTGTCAAATATTATGCTTAATATTAATTAATTAGATATAGAAACTATGAGATATGTAAAAGTAAATATTGAAGAAGTCTTTGCACCTGTATTTTGCTTTTTAGCCAAATAAAGTTACAGTGATGATGTGTGGAACTAACAGGATATTAGTGCTTCAGATTTTACTAACCTAAATTGTTATTAACACAAAGCTGACTTGGCATTACACGTAGCACTTGATTAGCTATCATTAATTTACTGGATAGAGGCCAGAAACCATCTTAACACACATCGTGTGCGCGAACAGCTTAATTAGATGTGCTGCAAAGGGAGGAATGTGGGAACACTGGGAACCACACAGAGTGATTTTATCAGTGAAGATAAAAATATATTTAGCTTATTAGCTAAGCTGAAATGATCAATAACATTTTGGTGACAGACCTAAGCTGCCAGGAAGGCAGCTGCAGTTCCTGCAATGCATTGCTCTTTTTTTATGTCGGACTTTCTGCTGGAAATAGTGTTACGAGTTTCAGTCAGTTTCAGGCTCTTTTTTGTTTTTTGTTTTTACAGCTCACTTTGCACCTGCACCACCTAAAAATATCTGTGAGGGAAAACAAACCGTTGTTTTGCAGAGTAACGCTGGACAAGCAGTTTCACCAGAACCACAAACTATTCTAAAAGAACGGTACAGCTTGTATGAAAACCCAGCTTCGAGATGGCACAGTCAAACAAGCATTAGCCATTAAAGGAGTTTTGTTGCTGCGAGACCTCCCTGTTCTGCTCGCAATCTCAGGGGTTACGGTCTTGCTGTGCAAGGTGACCCGTGCTAGAGTGCACTTCTGTGTCTGTCTGTCACAGCACATCAGGTCAGTTTCTCTGGCTGGGCTGCTGAGCTGTCGGAAGGTATTTTGTCAGCTGGATGAACCTGACAAATGCACTCAGCTCACAAACCATCACAACTGAAGCGAGGTGGCAAAGTTCAGACACAAGTTCTGAACCAGTGGAGAGCCACGCTGCCTCTGGCCACTAGCCTTATCCAAGCAATAAAGACTAGAACTACTCATACTGAACTTTTGAGCTGTTGACATCCTTTCTGCATCCTGACCGCTCCCAAATTTAACCGCATCCAAGTTTAACCAAAAAAAAAACGGATAAACATTTGCAAACATAACCTCTGTCACCTCATTGGCTGCCGTAGTGAATCCTTAGAATCGCTCATTAGCAAAAGCATTCAGACCTTTACTGGACCGGTTGGGTCGCGTTTGGCAACAATTACAGCTTCTGACCTTCATAGACATGAAGCGACACGATGAGCTTTGCACACCTGGATTTAAGGATTTTCTGCCCTTCTTCACTGGAGATCCATTTGAGCTCTGTTAGTTGGGTTTGGATCGGGTCGCTTTATTTGACACACACTTTCAGGTCTCTAATTGATATTCAGCTGGCTTAAACATGGCACTCTGCCCGGCACTGTAAAGAGTTTTTCTGGAAAGCAAATTGTCTCCAGTCCTGCGTCGTGTGTTTCTTTATACAGCTGTCCTGAAGGACAGCCCACAGAATGAAGATGCCAGCAGGAAAGCGAAATAGTGCCATGTTCTTAGACATTTATGATTTTGTTGACATATAGGAGCTTCCTATATGTTAATGTCGATCCACACGTTCCTTATTGTACAACTGATCAATTCTGTAGCTTAGATGTGTCCTTGTGGGAGATGAACACTGATCATTTGGTAATTTATAGACTCCTCAACTCCAGACACTCGATCATTATTGGATGTTTGCAGAAAGTGCTGAATCTGTGTCTATTTGTCCTCGTCTCTGTCAGTAGTGTGTGTGACTGCACTGATTCAATCAGGTCACCGATCGCCGGGGCGATGGTGCTTTTTTTGTCTGTCCACACGGATGCACAGGGAAATGTTTTGAAATAGAAACATTTGGGTACATGTGGGATAAAATACAAGCGGTACGTCCTGTACGGTCGGCTCAAGGACAGAAACTTTTGGACTTTAAAAGACAAGTTTGGCTAAAACTAGCCTGCTCATCGTGCCCCCCTAATGGCACCGATTAGACGTTGAAACACTGGGATACTGATCAGACATCATTGTATCAAGGAAAGGGCAAAGCTGTTGAATTAAGTCAGAGCAGCAGCACGTCCCCTCAGGAGGAATCACAAGAACCCCACTTTGACTCCAACATTTGTTCTCTTGATACGGTTTAAATGGAAGACTTGCTCCGTGTAATTTTTTGATGAAGTAAATGAGACGTTGGACTATCTTTGCATTTGATTCTTTAAAGAGGCGCAGCATCACAGAGCAGAGCGATGGCAGCTGAATACACAGCTTAGGCCTCAACAATGAACCCTGCACATGATAACTGGGCAGCAGCAAAAGCGGGATTGTGCTCTGCAAATCTTGACTGCATTTGCTCCCAGTCACTCTGCCTCAGGGGGAGGGGTGGGCTGGCTTTCACCCAAGTGCATGCTGGGATTGTGTTCCTCTTTATTTTAAGCCTTCCCTGTAGACATGTCCTGTTTTTTTTTTTTCTCCCCACTTTTCTTCAGCTTTTTTGTGTCCCAGCATCTCCAGTCTGTTTATGCATGTGTTAGCAGAGGCTTTGTGTGATACTGTTCCGCTTTGTACCACATGCTCATAATCAGCATTATTTCACTCTGTAGGGAAAGAGGCTGAACACCAACTGATATCAGTCTTGTTTGAATGAAATGTGTCTAATCTGCGTGTTGGTGGGTGAGTTTGTCTCCGATACGAGTATCATGGTGAAAAGAGTTTTTAAAATGTCAAGCTTTGTGCAGTTTCTTCTTGCAGCTACGGAAATACATGAAACCATTCCAGTGCGATTGTGCTGTGCATGGCCTAGATAAATGAAACGTGTCGACATGGATGAATGACTTAATGATCTGATCGACGAGTCCACAAACTGGTTTCCTCCTCCCGAACTGGTCAATGTTGATGCTAATTTTTCTGGTGTTTTTTCCTTCTTGCTGCAGGGGGAATCACTCATGACACTTTTCAGAAGGAGCTGATGTGCTTTGACCCAGATGCAGATAAATGGACTCAGAAAGCACCCATGACTACGGTCCGTGGCCTTCACTGCATGTGCACAGTGGGTGACCGCCTGTATGTGATCGGAGGCAATCATTTCCGTGGCACCAACGACTACGACGACGTGCTCAGCTGCGAATATTACTCCCCCGCCCTTGACTTGTGGACAACAATCTCGCCCATGTTGCGAGGTCAGAGCGACGTCGGCGTTGCTGTGTTTGAGAATAAGATCTACGTGGTAGGGGGGTACTCATGGAACAATCGCTGCATGGTGGAAATAGTACAGAAGTACGACCCTGAGAAGGACGAATGGCACAAAGTATTTGACTTGCCTGAGTCGCTGGGTGGAATTCGAGCCTGCACACTTACAGTTTTCCCCCCTGAGGACATCTCAGGCTCACCATCCGGAGAGTCGCCCCTTTCAGCACCTTGATGAGTAAATGGGGGGGGTAGCCCCTGAACCCCTTACCCCTACCACCTCCGCCACAGACACACCTTATAGACACTGTTTGCACTTCCTCCTTGGACATCTGTACTGCATCCCTGAACAACCGGAGTGATTTAAACTACATAGCAACATGATTGGCAACCTAATTACGTGTTAATGTTGCATACTCTATCTTTTAGCAGGAAGTACCTTGACTTGAAACATGACTTTGCAAAACAACTTTTCTACCTGATGTCTACTAAGTTTTCTTATGTCTCGTTTTCCTCTGGTCTACCTTGACATGTTGATTACCGTACGACTGTCTTCTAGTCTATGCCAGGTTTAATGCAGGTGACCCCAGAGAGATGAAGCATCGGGAGCTTCAAGACAGATGGCTTTTAACTCAGGGGTTGGCCCAGGCCCCATCTGCGTCTCTTGAAGTTTCAGTTCTTTCCTGCGATTGGTATGAAACTGTTAACAAAACGGTGTTTTCTAAATTTAATAAACATGATTTTGAAAGAAATGTACGGTTTGTATTTACTCACTCCAGCTTCTGAGGCTGACCAGCAAAATCCCTGAAAGGTGTAACTCATGAGTCTTCACTCCTCAGTCTGAAAAGTATTTGGCAAAGCATTTTCTGTTTGACTTTCAGTGAACTGGTTGTTTTGGTTTGACCATACTGGGGTGGAAGATTTGGAGTCCACTCATTGTAAGCTTGTAACCTTTTGACCTTAAGTCAACATAAATGCTCTTTAACCAGCTGCAAGCGTGAGATTGGCTTCCTTTACCTTTGTGAACAACTCCTTTTAATGAACGAGGTGTGAAGGTGAAGCAAATCGATCAGCCTGGGTGTTGAGGGATCCACTTATTTTGCTTACCTGTTATAAACCACGCTGCATTCAATAACCACAAGCATTGAGTGGTTTTAAATTATGCTGAGGGTCAGATTTCTGCTTTGTGAGCTGATTGTTGCTGCACAGTACCATCAAGTGCCACAAAGTCCCTTCTTTTTTTGTGATATTAAAGCTGCTGCTGACCACTGTTGAGGAGAAACTGGCACTCCCCACCCCCATCATCTCTCCTGGCATCGCAGCAGACGGTAATGTTGCCCACAATCTGCCCACCTGCTCCGCGATGATTAAAGCCTTAATAGCAACATATGGTGTCCGAGGCGTTTGCTTCATGCTGCTACCAGGAACAAAAAGGTTTGTGTAATCATCAGGTGAGATTGATCCAGAGCTTTAAATCCTCATTATATTCTCATTATAATGTGTTAATGAGATGCTGCAGTGGGTTTTTCCCTTGTTCCTGCGCTCCCCAAGACTTCCATCAGGTTGTTTTATGTAACAGGTTTTGATTACATATTTCTGAGGCTCTTGAATGTCTGGATATAATCCCTCTTTTTTTTATGCCTAATAATGAATTTGCATGCTGCACTGCATTTTGTTTTTATTTTGATGTATATTTATTTATTTGCAAGTCAATCTTGTGAGAGGTGCTTTAATACCTCTCTAACATTTCTAAAGCTCCCTTTGCACTGCGGCTTATTGTGTCATCCTCTGATGGAGCTGCTTGCATCGTCCTTCTAATTTAAGAAAAAAATGCAGTTCATAATCCTTTAATGGAAAGCGACTGAATAAGCGGAGGAGCACAAATGTAACTCTGTCATTTGCTGGCAGATGTATACATGAGCTGACATGGTAGCGAGAATCAGAGTTTAAAGTGAGTTACCTTGACATTTTACTTTAAAAAAAATGTATTCTTTACTGTAGGTGCTAAATCTGGCTGCAGGATAAGAAGTCACACAGACAAAGCATATTTAATGGATTTATTTCTTTCAACAACCTCGTATCAAAAACATGCCTAAAATGCTTTAGCATTGTCTGCAAGGTGTTTGAAACTGAATCGGAGCTCAGATCTAGAGCATGTTAGAGTATCTTTATTTTGAAGTTGTGTTGGAGGTATGACTCAACTACTTCAAATATATATTTAAAACAGTAAAAGGTGTTGCACATGGCAACACAAAACTGAAATTAAGATTTAAGTTTTGCATCAAGTGGCTCCTTTTATCCATTTCTTTCATATTAATTTATAGATTAAACATAAATTTTGGTCTCATAACGTATTTATGTGTTGGGTTTAAGCTTAAAAGTAATTTATTCAGAGGAGCAACATGTCAGATTTGGCTCTGATGCATTAACACATTTTAGCATTAGCTGCCACAACTCTGTTGACTCTAATTGCTGTTTGCTGCTGTTAAGGTTCATGGAACCTGTTATTTTGCTCTGACATTTCACAGCGTTTTTTGCAATATTGCCTAAATATTTTTACACTTGCGGCTTTCAGATTATGAACTTTTTTCTTTTGTCCCTTAAGCTTTCACTGTGGCATGGAGTTTTACTGATGCGGATTGTCCCGAGGGAAACCTTTTGTTTGAGATCCCTTCACTTGTCCCACCGTGAGGTTGACACCTCATCTATTCATTCATTCAGTCATTGTAAATAGAAAGATGTTTATTTATTATTTTTTATCATTTTAACAGCCCTCTGAGGATGAACTGTAAAACCTTTTTTTCCCTTATTTGACAAAGGATTTGTTTTCTAACACTGAGCTTTTCATGCTGCATTACATCAACATGCTGGCAGTGCGACTCGGTGAACATGTTAGCATGCTCATGTGTGCATTTTGGCTTAAAGCATTTCTGCTTGCACAGACGCTTAGTTCTGTTACAGCTGTTCCAAAACTGAGATGCATGTACAGTATTTGCATGCGTCTGTTTCTAATTTAATTTCTTTACATCTTTTTTCCCTCCCAAGTTTTAGTTTATATAGTTTTAGTTTATATAGTTTTAGTTTACTTTATATAATAGATTATAAGCTGACACTGAATTACACCCACATCCTGACCGAGACCTCTGCTGCTTTTAGATGCATCCATAAGAACTGATTGACTGACT
>JBAMIG010000016.1:7290065-7301413 GCA_037177335.1 Kiunga ballochi | reverse complement strand
CACGGACTGAAAAAAAGCACCTTAAAGGCAGATTAAAGGAAACAAAAACAAATAATTCTTCATGCAATTGCAGCACATTATGTTCCAGATCCACTGTGTAATTCCTGCCACATGGGTGTTTTGTTTCCTCCGTGTTCATGAGATCCAGTGTCAATATTACATGACTAAGAGCTTTGCACATTCTAGACACTAAAACCTTGGATATTAATGAGCAGTGTTTCTTTAGCACCCAGGAAAAGAAGAACTGGAGCAAGAAATTACAAGCACTTGCCCATCCTCCTCCTCCTTTGCCCCTCTGTTTCACTACCTCTGTCTCTCAGTGGGTTTCATCACCACTGGAGGCATGTACTCTCGATTCATGAGGAAGATTAAAAAAAAAAGAGGCATGTGTGTTATGGCGTGACTCTTGACATATGAACACAGCATACTTCTGTGGCACAGTGGGTCTCCAGACGACGACTCCTCTCATCTGATTGCAGCCAGAAAATGACCTAGTTTCTGCAGGCTGTTGGATGTGTTTACACACCGAACACTGATGACATTGTCAGTCAGAAAGCATCACTCTCTGCAGTGAGGAGCTGGATGCTGTTACTGTAACTAAAGCTCAAATCCACCTCCCATGCTGATGAAATTGTCTGCAGAGCCACACATCCCTGCTGTTTCCTGACCGCATGCATGATGCTGTTAATGGGTATTGATCTTTGTGGCTGGCAGGCCGCCAGGATATCCTGATAGATTTATGTTATATATATTTATCTTTGCACTGAATCAGAAGCTGACTTCTGTTATCAGACTCCACGAAGGTTTTTGGTCTCAGAAAAGGGTGTACATCTCAATTTTTTTTCTCCTTCCCTTATGAATATTTAGAAAAGGTCAGGTCCTTGCTCCCCTTCTAAGCTTGCCATCCCCTTGTGACTGTGTCCTGAATAATCTGTTCCTGATTCATCTCTTGTTCCACAGCTTGTTCCTGCCCCAGCAGAGGTGGGAGGGGCACGCCTTAATTGGGATTTGTTTTTGTTCAACATCTGGCCATTCATTAGTCCTAGATTTTAATTCATGTGTGAGCTGCATGTCATCTCTAAAAGCATCCTGCATGCAGATTTCCCTGCATAGATTAAAGCACGACACACTTTTTGTTAGCTGGAAAACTAATTTCCTCCTTTACTGAACATGATTTCTTAGTTATTAAAACAAGATGGGATCTGCAAACTTCTCTGCATCTTGTTTAATTTATTTTCAGATCGAAGCTGCAGCTGAGTTGCGGACAAATACAAACTAATGTTCAGGGTTTGTAACTTTCTGTATTCAGGTTGGAATCTTTTTCTCTTGAAAGTTTCCTCCCGCTGCTAGAAGTGGACTGTAAACCTGACAGCTCCACTTTCAATCCAGACCATGCTGAGCTATGCTCCACTGCCCCCCTGACGATAAAAAGGAGAAAGGTATAGAATTTAAATTGAGGGTAAGAATAGACAGAAGGATGCAGTTTGCAGACCTTTCAGACGAGGAAATTTATCTGGCTGAAATAGGATTAGATAATAACAGTGAAAAAAGACATTATA
Organism: Kiunga ballochi; assembly: GCA_037177335.1. Classification (NCBI taxonomy): domain Eukaryota; kingdom Metazoa; phylum Chordata; class Actinopteri; order Atheriniformes; family Pseudomugilidae; genus Kiunga; species Kiunga ballochi. The sequence continues at coordinate 7,299,854 of JBAMIG010000016.1, read as the reverse complement.
TCAAGCCTTTTTCTTTTTCTGGTGTCCAAACAAAACAATTTAGGCTGAAGTGAAGCGTAGGACTCGCTATCTCCTCTAAACTAGTTGACTGACAGAGGAAACTGGAGCAGTTGAGGCACCCAGAGAAAACTGCTTGACCTCAGAGGGTTAAATACAGCCACAGCTTTGTGTCCCTGCAGGTTTCCTACTGTTAGAGATGAGCTGACGGCACTTTAGCTGTGAGGAAAAATCTTTTACCGACTCAATCAAGACAAATTGCTGCTCTAACGAGTAGAGCCGGGTTCACACACATGCTAATCCACTGCAGGAACAAGCTTCTTTCAGCACGTTGCCGGCCACTTTGATGAGGTCAGGCTGTGTGGCAGCGTGCCACATCACAGGTCTCACAGATAAATTGCAATTATGAAGTGTTATAATCGATTTACAAAGACAAGTCCTCAAATGACTGTATATGTAATTAAATCGGATGAAGTTTGGTGATTTATTTTTCAGTGCTTAGAAATCAGGCACGTAATTTTAAACACACTTGTGCTTAAAAAGATTAAAATTGCCAAACAAACACAGAGATGGGATTTAAATGAAGGGGAAAGCCCTCAGCCGCACATTGTTGCAAATATCATGCAATCAAAAGCCTCGTGAGGTGTTGTGAACAAAATGTTCCAGATGGAAAATAAAAACCACTTATAGCCTCAGTGAGCTGTGTTGGGTTATTATTGCAGCGTTGTTGTTTTCTGCCTAACCCCGGCCAGCTGATCCCGTCACAGTAAATTGGATGGTTTGTAAGATCATTATCGAGTCAAGAGGGAAGGAAAACACTGGATTTGCTGAACATTTATGAAATATAGTTGCATCAATGACAGGACAATGCAGCAGTTTGATGTGTATTGGCTAAAACGGTTTGCAGATTTAACCAGGATTTGTTTGTGTTTTTCAAAAAGCTTCTTATACAAAAGATCCATTTGTAGCTTAGCTACTTATTGTTTGAGTGAATTTCAGTAAAAGGTGCTAAATTTAAACAGCTATGATCTATCTGTTTTGAAGCACTTTTTTTTTCCATTGCCTTTGTACCTGAACACCCAGAATCACCTGGACAGCGTTTCCTGTGTCTGCATCTATGAGATGCTCAGATCTGACTGACTGGATGTTTTTTTTGTTGTTGTTGTCTGATTGAAAAAAAATGCCATGTAAAAGTAAAGGTGTCAGCATTTCTGTGTGTGTGTGTGTGTGTGACAATGCTGATGCCAAAGTGATTGATAACCCTCCTCTCCAAGCTTTAAGCTCCATCTCACCCTCCTCTGCTCTGTCCTGTGTCATGCCAGGTTACCATGGTTACCCGAGCTCTTTATATGACTAAATGAGGAGAGGGTGAGAGATTTTCACTTCCCCTCATTTATGAGATGCTTTTTGGAAAGCTCTCCTGGAGCATTTGCAGAGGTGTGCTGTCCAATCATTTGAGCAGCTGAACAATGGTTGACAGATTTTGAGCGTAAAAGAAGAACGAACGCAGAGCGGACGTGTGGTTGTATGAATGCAGCAGCTCAGATTAAAGCAGCAAACTCATTTTCATCCCTGTTCACAACTAATTTCCTTTTCCACTACATGATGAGTGAGCACATGCCAGAGGCTGGTTCATTCTCCTCACTGCTCTTTGCAACAAGGACCTCTAGTGGTTCCCTTGAAAACAGATCAAATTAGCTTCGAATCACTCTGGAGGATGACCAGGATGATGAAGGATCTGATACTCCTGTTTTTCTTCTTTTTTTTCTCTTTTTTTAGAGTACAATTGTGGCCAAAAATTGTGATCTAGCAGACTCCCTGCTGCATTTACAGAAACATCAATCATCTCACTGCATCTGATATGTACACTTGGAGAAGAAAGTTATTTATTTTATTTACATGAAAGTGGTCAAACATACAGACATTAGAGTAAGCAGAATTATGAAGGTAAGGGGAGATGGGATGATAAACCCTGAGTCTCCACTATTAAAGACAACTGCATGACCCAAAGGTCGCCTCATGAAGAGCTCTTTATAACTCGGCTCATCTGCACTTAGCTCCTTGAACAAGCCACTTTTGATTGGCACCTTTTCTTTTTATTCATTGCACTGCCTTCAAAATGCTTAAAAGACCAAAGAAGTGAAAACCTCTGAATCATAATAAGACCAGAATATGTTCTGCCTCTGTACTGTTGCCGCAATAATGGGCACTGATGGAAGTCTGACCTACTTTGAACCTTTTATGCCCTGTAAGAGCTGTAAGAGCTGTAAGAGCTGACCCCCGGCAGGCAGACAGACACTCGTTAGCGGTCCTGCTAGTTGAGCACTAATAAAATAAATAAATCAAATAAAAATGTTCATTTTTCTCAGTGCCAAATGCAAATGATTTTTTTTGGTTCATGAATTATTAATTGCATGAAAATGAATGACAGCTTTTAATTGATACCAGAATAATGTTATGAGATAAATGTAACATTCAAACAAGCAATTGCTTTCAACACAGAAAAACCACTTAAATTACAGCAGAATAGCTGTGGCTATGAAATTAGAGCAGAAAAAGATCTAGACAGGAAAATGAAAGGATCTGTTCTCACTTGGTGCAAATCTTTCAAGGTGCAGGTGGTGCACATATTTATTAAGGGTTTAATGAAGCTACTTTTAAGTATAAGATTCATATTAGGAAGGTTTTTTTTTTCTTGTATTATCCTGTAAACCATAGTCTGCAAGACAATACCTGTATATGTAGTGGGAAATGAGGAAAATCTGACTTTAAAAATAAAATGGTTAAAGGTGAATTTTTACTATAATTCAAAATTTGTGCTTCTATTTTCTAAAATATCTACACATAAGTTAATCGATAGGAGCCAGATGAGGTGGCTGGGGTATCTGGTTAGGATGCCTCCTGGACGCCTCCCTGGTGAGGTGTTCTGAGCATGTCCCTGTGGGAGGAGACCCCGGGGAAGACCCAGGACACGCTGGACTGATTACATCTCATGGCTGGCCTGGGAACGCCTCGGGGTCCCCCCAGATGAGCTGGTGAATGTGGCTGGGGGAGGGAAGTCTGGGCTTTCCTCCTTGATGTGCTGCCCCCGCGACCCGACCTCGGATGAGCGGCAGAAAATGGATGGATAACAAGTTAATCTCTCATGTGAAGGATTGAAAGGCGATTATTGTGGATTATTTTACATTTGAATCATCCAAACCTGGAAAAGGCAGGGGCTGCATGCACCTGGATGTTGACCTGGACAGCAGATCAGACTGTAAAAGCAGCACTGATGCTGAACGTTGCATATTTGCCACACATCCATGTGATTGCAGCACAGGACAGAAACCAGATAAACATGTCAACTCTAGTGAAAAATCTATTTCTCCCAGTTAAGAACAGCCAAAATGAAGTTGTTGCTCTTAAAAATTTCCTACTGGTTACCACAGTCGGTCATATCTGAAAGTTTAATTTCTGTAAGTCTTTTCTGCTGATAACTGGAACAAAGAAAAGAGAATCACATCAGTCTCTGCACTGGTTTCCAGTACAGTATCTGCTTTCAAGCTAAATTAAACTGGCTGATAATTGTTAAGCACTTAGGTTGTTTTTTTTAAATCGGCTACAAACTGATCAGAGCGCATTTGATTTGATTGAACAATAATGTTCAGTCAGAGGCTTCTTCAGATTGACAGAATGATACAGGTGGACACTGATATAGAGCAAAATTATCACAGTTTCGAGGTGCACCATGGTAATATGACTGTTAAAATGTTTTTTTTTTTAATGTTTGACAAAGCCTTCATCGTCCACCTTTGTGCCTTTGTGATGTCTGAAGTATTCCCATACTGCTGAGTTTGTCATTTTTGATGGAGAAGTTCAACTGGTTCATCCCCTTCCACCATTTTCCATGCTCTGCTACTCGCACACCCTAAGGGAGCATCCGTACACTCTTGCAGCACCTGCAAACAACTCTATGTGCACGTGAGTAGCACGCTCCCCCTGTGATTTCTAAGGCACAAGACGGCTCATTCTGCAGGCAGAGTATGACTGTACCTGGTGCTATACAATGACTTTTACACAGTAACCAACACATCCCCATATAGGAAGTCTTTTCTAACTAAAACAGGATTTTTTTTACACGTTTTATTTCAGAAACTGGGTGATGTTGTCAACTACAAACAAAAAAACAAAACAAAAACAAACAAAAAATAAATCAGCTCTGAATCTTATTTATTTAAAAAAAGACCTAACCTAAATTCAGCCTGAAAAATCTGAAGACAATATTAGAAAAATACTGGAAAGCCTATAAATACTGTATACAAAACCTAGTAATTACTTTTATCTAAGATGTTTATTTATAAACAAGTGTTTTGAAAAGGTTCTCATTTACATTAATTTACAATAAACCATTTCTAGCATTATATATTTTCTTCTTTCACCATTGTACTGGAAACAAATAAGTTAAACAAAATAAAACTTACTGTGTCTCATATGATCAGTAACCTAAATGTACAAGCAGCATTTCTACTTCCTAAACAAAGTGTTTGCTAAAATCTGCCCCTTTGGAAAATAAGCCTGATGATCCAACACAATGAAGCTGATTGTTAAAATACAAAAGGGGGAATAAATATGTTAAAATGCTCTGAGGGAGATGCAGCGTAATAAGCTGTAATAAAAAGTGAAAGTGCTTTCCTTTTGGCCAGTTGTCCTGCTGTGTTCAGCTGGAATAATTTGCGAGGTATTTAAAGCTAAATCCTCCTAAATTGAAGACTAGATTAATATTGCAATCACACTTGTTTCACATTTATACCTCCTGCTCTTTAATGCAGGCTGATTTTCTCCCTCTGCTGACACTGTGACCAGCAGAGGGCAATAAACTTGCTTTTTAAAAATTTTTGGGAAGGTTTGTTTCACTTCATAAATATCAGCTTCAGTCAAATAAATGTGAAAATAGTTGTTGATGCAGGAAAAATGGGCCCTAGGTTACTTATAAACCTTGTTATGTTTATCAGAAGTCATCTGGTTCTGATTTATTTTTGTCTTTTTGCCTTTTCATCACCACATAGTAACACTTGCTGGTAAAATCCAAAGCTACATAAACCCAAAACACCAGCAGACGTCTGCACGTCCCTACTCTGCTGGTTGTTAGTCATTTGGTTTACAGGAAGTGAAGTTGCAGGTACAGACTCACCCCAAAGTACACTGTCATTAAATACCTCAGTGAGATGAATGGATTCACTGCTTTAACCATTGTTACCATTAACACTGACTCATTGTACCAGTCCCATCCAGTGAGTCACCAGATGACTTGAATGAGGTAACCATGACCGGCATGACTCGACAGAGAGCGTTATCCTGTCAGCACACATCCCCACCACCATGCTGCATAGTTTTCCTGGAAATTGTTTTGGAAAAAAATAACATTTTCTCATGAAATGAATGGATGATGTTCATTTGACTTGTATTTCTTAAGCTCACATCTGTTTTTCTTGACCAGCTTTTGCCTGCTGGTACCTTTTGGAGACATTGTGTCTAACACAAACACTGAACAAAACCAGTGGGAGATTTTCTTTCTGGTGAAAAAGACTCTGGAGAGTCATTAATGAAAAGCACAAACTGTGCAGATGAAAATCAGAAATGGTTAGCAGATTATGAGTGTATGCTCGGTGTCAGACGCCCAATGAATGCTACGCATCAATCACTTTTTATACAATTTGAAAACATATAAAAATGACAAATAATTAATCTTCATTTAGAGGTAGAAGCGGTAATTCTGATTAATTTTCTTTGATAAATATTTGAACACATTAAGCCCTTTATAAGAGCTAAAAATGACATCACCTGCAGATTAAAAGAAGTAGAACAGGATAATGTGTTTACTTTCATTTGTTGCAGCTTAAGATTGTTTAGATCCTAATATGGACAATACAAGATAACTAACATTTAGAATTTTTTTGTTGTTGTTATTGAAGTTAATTATTGGTGTCATATCTCAAATAAAGTGTATAAGTTATTTGATTGGAGCTTTTAATGCCAACTTAAAGTAACCCATCACATTACACACAGTACTTTTTTTAGTGTTGTGATAATCTCACTTTAAAAGGTTTAAGGAGGCTCTACTGCAGAAGAGTTTTTCTGCTTCCCCTCAGCGTTCGCAGCCTCTTGTTACTGTAAAAGGCCTGAAATGTAACAACATTTAAAACCCAAATAAAAGGGAGTCGTTCTCTCTGTTACTCAACAGGCTGAAATAGCTGGTGCGGCTCAAACCTCTGCTTTATTATCTACCTAATCATGTAGTAAGTGTGCATGCTGTTATGCCAAAACGTTTTTATCGTTTCATTGAGCTTATTTTGGACTTCTCAAAGCTTTGATAGCAGATTTCATGGCTCTTTTGAAAAAGCAGTGCTTAAAATGTAAGATTTTAATCTTAGTCGCTTTTTATTTTTTATTTTCCCAGTGCAGCTGCAGAGATCCACACCCTGCTGCTTCCTTCTGTTTCTGCAGCATGACCTCAACAGTGGTTCCTCATATCTTTTTCACTTTAATTTATAAGATTCTTATTATAAAACAAAGCTCATTAATTACTTTTCATTCTAAAAAGGTTCAAGCATATAAACTTCAGAATAAAATGCAGCTCCATGTATTTTCTTTCCTCTGTAAGGACTCTCATCAGCTCCTCTGCAGTGACAGTATGGCTGCTTCGGCACTGGTTATCAGTGTTACCGTCTTCTGCGTTTAAGCACATAACATCTTGGCTGCTTTAAAACCAGCTGCCACCAATGCTTGACACAGTACACCCATGTGTTTCGACTCATCACATTCCAGTTATGCGAAGATTTCTTTCCAGTTTCAGTGAGTGTGGTGTGTGTGACCAAGGCTGCATCTTGAGGCCGTTTCGGCCTCTGCGACTGTCTCTAAACTTCAGATGTTAGTTGACATCCTGCCATTGCTGTGCTTTAAGTCCCCCCCTCCCCTTTTTTTAATGTGCCATGAGCGATGGATCTACTCTGTTTTCAGCAGCCAGAGCAAAAAGGAATTATAACATGACTGGGAGACATGCAGATGGAGGCTTGTACATGAGATAAACTGGGAGGATTAAAATATTGGACTTTCTTCTTCTCAAAGAAGCAGGAAAGCCTGGAGTTTCTTTGCAGCCCAACATTGCTGTGTTGACTGGAAATCTCTACTAGAACAAGGCAAGCCTTGCAAAATCCATATCCTCTCAAAAAGGGGTATTGTATGACGGCTGGAAAAACAGCACTGAACATTGTTGCTCATCCAGCTCACTGACGCTTCCGATACCAGAACAGATGGAAAAAACACACCCGTACTAAAGCACGAGATGGGAACACAGGAGCGCAGCAAAGGTTGTGTTTTACTACTGTTTTATGAGGCTTTTTAACAGAGTAAAGTCTCAGTTCCAGAAAAAAAACAATAACAATAAAAAATCACTGATGCCACAATCAATCAAATCCCACTTAAATTAAACACAAATGGCAAATATCTCTTGCAGAGTTTCACATAAAACATTTACATTGTTGTACAGATTGTCTCCATGGCAACAGATGCTGCTAAACCTCATTTTAATTAAAATGTTCTGTTTGCAGTTTCACTACAGCATCATCTTGTCTGTGGCCACTTTGTGTTTGTAGCTGATGCAGTCATTGTGTTGCGCTTTTAAAGGTGTTTAAATGATTCGAGGAAGACTTGGAGCCTTTTATTAATGCATGTTTTATCATGCTAACCATAAATTAACTACTAATTATGCTGTGTCTTTCCAACTAAATTAGAGACAGAGTTCATTGTGTCGGTTCATTCATGCTTTCCTGCTGCTTTTTGGGAACATCATTATAATACACACATCTGGGTTTGGAAAATGGACCAGCAATTAAAGTAGAAAATTAATAAGATTGATAGTATATACAGATTAACCCTGTTTCCTCCTGTTGTGGGAAAGCCTCCCACAGTTAATTAACTGTAAGAAGGAAGAAGAATTTTGAGGACAAGAGTCTTTTTGAGGCCTGCAGTCTTTTTTTTTTTTTTTGTTCACTGTCTCCCGGCTGTGTTCATCATAGACACACTGGCCTCTTGTTTCCTTTGCCTCCTGCGCCTCCACAGCAGGACGACTAGCAAAAGAAGCAACAGGAAGCCCAGGGCTCCCCCGATGAGTCCTGCTGTCAGAGGCAGGCTATTATCCATGGGCTGGTACATCCCACATGACCCCTCACTTTGTCCAACTTCATTCATAGCAACCACACAAACTTCTGCTATGTTGTCTATTTTGCCTGCTGTGCCACTCCTTTGGGTCCTCCCAAATTTCTGCTTTTCTTGTCCTCCTACTGTCACAATATAAGATGTGACAAATGATAACGGTTCACACCACTGAACCACAACTACTGACCCGTTCCAGGACACAGATTTAAGGATGGGCTTCCCTGGAGCTTTATCTGGCAAGGTGAACCCTGGACACAAGCATCCGGTGGAGGCTGACAGCTCCTCACACGGGGTCTGTCTCTCACGGCATCGATCGTAGTCACACCGCTGAACGTCTCTCTTTGGAGGAGTGCTGAAAGCAGAAGGGGTTGTATCATCGTAATACGCATAGTCAGAATCTGTAGAAAGCCCATGAGACGCAGGGTACGTTCCTGCTGCTCCAGATGTTGTCGGCAGCGGGCAGTGACCCTTGATGGAAAGCAAGTATACGATACCAAGGGGAAACAGAAGATTCCTCATGGCAGATCTTGTGCTGGAAATCATAAAAAGTACAATTCAGTCAGTAAAGAATAAAATATTATTTTCACATATGAATGAACGGTGTTACAACATGGAGGCTGCAGCTTCTGATGCTCACACTCTGCTATCCTTTTACTCCCCTTTCAGACATTATATGACTGCAAATGGAAATAAATGCAATAAATCCAACTACTTCAATATATTCTGGTTTAGCTTAATTGAAACAATCTCCTTAACTTGGAAGCGCAGACATCTTCCCAAAGCCAGACTGCACTTTTCAGAGTAAACAAGTGACAAAACGTGGAAACATAATCAAATTAGGTTTATTTAGAGTTCTGTTTACGGCACAGCGACAAATCATCCTCATTTGTTAAGATTTGGAGGTACTCCAGTCTAAATCAGCATTCCAGGCGGTATTACACAACAGGTCCAACAGTCTACACCCAGGACAGAGCTCTGCCCAGTCAGCTGGATCTGGTTACTGGGAAAATGTGAAATATCTGTAAGAATCCAGATAAAGGTTCTTAAAGAATGCTTTGAGGTAAACAAAGAGAAATCACAATAAAGACCTTTTAAAGAGCTCCAGAAGATGAGACAGACTGAGAATGCATGAAAGCTTAGCAGCAGCAGCCTTGAATACCAAATTTCTTTGCATTTTTTTGTTTTTTTCAGCAGCTAAACTCCCTCCACTTGAACAAACACTGCAGCGTGAACCACTAAAAGACGAGAGCTTACCTGTGGCTTTAGCTTGTGCTCTTTATCAGAGTCAGCTCCTTTTCCCTGGTTTTTCCCTTCACTTACTCCCTCTTTTACTCTTTCTCCTCCTCTTTATATGTTTTCCCTCCTGCCCAACAATCACCTCCTTTCTGCCCTCCCACAATCTCCCCTCTCATTCTCGACCTCTCTGCACCAGCTCCACCTCCCTCCTTGCTAAATACTTCAGCAATGTGACTGTCTGAGTGACTGTGCATGCTATTAGTGAGTTACTACAGTCTTCTGTTAGTTAGCTCACCGCTATTTTATTCAGAATAAGCGAACCATGGGGATGCTTGATGCATTCTTTCTCTGTGAGCAGAT
>JBAMIG010000016.1:7265448-7286033 GCA_037177335.1 Kiunga ballochi | reverse complement strand
TGTCGTAGATTGTCCTCGTTTTCCCAGGATTTTGCAACATCCAGGCAGCCGATGCTTTGTTCACATAAGTTTTAAGAGGGCCTTAAACAGACAAATCAAGGGGTTGCATTCGATGAGAGCAGTGGGGATGGAAGGAAAGCATCACAATGCCATTAGCCTTGACAAAATTCAGTCCTTCAACTAATATTTCCAGCTGAACTTGAAAAGGACAGATTATAGCCTATTGGCTGGTTAGAACCATTTAAATTGCTCTTGTTTATCATATTTAACACAATCAGCTGCTAGTTTGAACATTTTGCCAATGAAACACTGCAACTCCATACATAAGATAAGAAGTTGGGAGACTTTAAGCCGTCCCAGAAATCTTCACATTTTTCACTTTTCCAGATGGAAATACAAAACAAATAAAAATAAACAAATCAAAGAACAAGATTGGATACTCAAATTCTATTTTGAAAGTCATTTTTAGTTCTAATAAATAATCTGCATCTGGTCAGTACCTAACGCTGCAAATCCAAAGTCACCGCTTTATGGGGTGAATGTGTTTTTATATTTTATATTCAACTATTTTTAAGTGAACATTTGTCTCTTTTTTGTACAATTTCTTAAAAGATTGATTTTTTTTTTTTTGCGTTACAGTGGGAAGTCTGTAGGCTTTACAATTGAGAGGAAATAAAGGATTTACTGATGGATGAGCTAATATTGAGAGCTATTCACACCATGACCACCAGGGAGAGCCAGTTCTTCACCTAAAACAACTCATAAACATAAAACATGTCCTAATTCGAGAAAAAGCTTTATTGCGCATTTTTTGCACGAAATTACTCCTGCATCGATGAGAACTGAGTCTACTTAAAAGGAGTTCTGTCATCTCACGTGTTAAAAACTGGAATGTTGTTTGAAACAAACTAAAGATAATTTAAGTACACGGATGCTCTGCATTTCAGAACTTATTGCGATGTGTGTGGTGTAGGCGTGACACGGCAATTTGTTTGAACTGTGACATTTTAAAGTTTTAATTTAGATGGGATTTAGAAAATATAACATTTCCATCTGTCGATAGAAAAAAACTGAAAAAGATAAACTCGCTCTTGAAGAGGTTATTGTGCCTTCAAGTCCAGACGCAGGGCGAAATAACAAATATCCGTCTATCCTGACGTAATTTATATGCGACAGGCCTCTGCGTAAAACTCTGCAAATGCGTCTGGAGCTGGCAGGTCTCGGGCAGCAGCATTAAAGTATTTAAATTATGAAATTGGAGCTTAATTAATGCTGGTAAGGACCACCAAGCTGTTGCTCCTGTAGATCAACAATGTTTGCAGCTGTACGTTTGTGACCGACCAAGATTGTGCGCGTGCTGAACCAGGCCCATCGTCGAGTCGCATTTTGCGGTGACTACATTGTTTTTAATCAGTTGAATAACTAATCAGGTAGATGTAATTCCCGTTTGTCTATTTCCAAACATAACTACAGTTAAATTTTTTCATTTACAGTTCAGAGGACAGGATTGTTTAATATATATTAAAGAGAGAAGGTTAGCCAAACTGGTAAAGGTTAGCTAACTGTGACACAGTTAGCTAACTTCATTTAAAATAATGACTTCTAGGCGGACAGGCTACGCAGGTAGCATGGATTCTTCTCCATCAAATACTGGGAGCCGCAAGCAAAGTATAATAAACATTTCTGACAGAATTGACTCCTGCTATGATCGCAAAGGGGACAAGGGTGGATATGGAGCCTTGCTTGGCAGCATGACGGTAACGTCCCTCAAATCCCGCCTCGCTCCGACTATTCAGACCGCCATGTCCGCTGCAGTGGACACTCTTCTCGGCGAAGTGGTGCTTGTGCTGAACGAAACTCAACAGGAACTTTTGAATAAAGAGCAGGAAAACGAGAGACTGAAAATACGGCTGGAGGTGTCGGAGAGGGAGCTGAAGACTTTACAGGAGTGCCTGTGCAGCGCACAGAAACTTATAGACCAGCTTCAGGTGTCTTATACTGGTCCCCAGGCCATCAGCCAGTCCGTGTTTGCCCCATCGCTGTCCTCCCTGGCTTCAATGACTACAGGCTTAGACAGGGACCACCAAACCCCCAGAAATGTGAATGGAGCAGGTGTAGACTTGGGTCTAGGTGGCTCTGTGGATGAGTCTCTTCATGGGTTTGAACCAAGAGACGAGTACAAAATGTGTCAGCTTTCAATCCAACCAGATGGTTCAGTGACTAACCACACTCTGGACTCCTTCGCATCCAGCACGTCTCACATGTGCTCGGATGCCAACAGACCAGGTAAATAAGTTTACACGTGGCATCATGCACATGCATCTCAGAATGAGATGTGCAACATAGTGAATAACTGAGAATGTTACTTTCTGCACTTCATGTTGTTTTAAGATGAGCGGCGGCCTCAGGGACCAGGTGGAGCCTCCAGATTTGAAATCAAAGAGGAACAGGGAACTGGTCAGCCCAGCAGGAAGGAGTCTGGGTTACCAAACGACAGCCAAGATGGAGAAAGCTCGTCCCATAATGTTGGATTTGGTCAGTGTGGTGGAGAAGGAAACTCCCAGCGTGCTTTCACTCACCCGCTACGTCACCAAAGACCTGTCCGTGATTGTGGCGGTGCCTTGCAACAGGGTGGACTTGATGGACAGAAACCTTTGCTGAGGACTTCAGGTGCAGGTAGAGGAGACAGTGTTTCACCAGGCAGAGCCGAGGACTCGGCTGGACCTTCGGCAACTGACACGGCGCCGGAGCCCTCTCCAGATCGGCCTCACCACTGCTTGGAGTGTGGAAAGACCTTCCGCCTGATCTCCAGCCTGAAGAAACACATCCGCATCCACACAGGAGAGAAGCCCTACCCCTGTGGAGTCTGCGGCCGCCGCTTCCGCGAGTCGGGGGCGCTCAAAACGCATCTGCGCATCCACACCGGAGAGAAGCCGTACTCGTGCTCCGAGTGTGGGAACTGCTTCCGCCACTTGGACGGTCTGCGCAAACACCGGCGCACACACACGGGGGAGAAGCCTTATGTGTGCGCCATCTGCGGGAAGCGCCTGAGCCGCTTGCAGCACCTCAAACACCACCAGCTCATTCACACCGGGGAGAGACCGTGTTGCTGTCCTTTCTGCAACCGCACCTTCAAAGAGCCCGCCGCGCTACGGAAACACGTCCGTACGCACCGCGAGGAAGGGGGTCACATGGGAATTGCTCCCATCGACGAAACGGACCCAGATGCCATGGAGGATATTAACAACCTCCATCCTGCAGCTCCATCACCTCAGATGAGGTTTGGGGAGTGGGGGGCTGAGGAGGAGGACAGCTCAGTTGTGGACTGTGTTTAGAGGTCAGACCATAAGATTTTAATTCTGGTTACGGTCATATTTTAGACTTTTACATGCTGCACTCGTACATGTAAAGTATCTACTGCTCATTCTCTTAACAGGAACATCAGCAGCACAGAGCTGCAGCTTCTCGTGAAGACATTTCAGAAGTTGCAGAAACTGATGAGCGTAACCTAAAATGTCCCCATCAGCTGGACCTGCTGTTTGATTTTCCTCCACCTGATGTTTGTTTTCGGAGAGCGTTCAGGCATGTGCTTCATGTAGGAGACAAACCGTGCACACTGTGTTTACCGGTCGGTTCTGGAGGATATTATTAATGTAGCTATACGGCACATTTTTAAGAAGCAGAAGGGGGAAATTATTTGGAACAGAGTAAATGATTGAAATCAGGTTAAAAATGAATAAATGACATAAAAACAAATATTAATTAAATAGTTATTATCATTTAATTGCCTGCTAGCTGAAACGGGTTAACTTGGAAATTACAGAATTTAAAAAGCAAAATCAGGAAAGAAAAGATTTAGTTTTGGATCAACGCTGGTGGAGTATATTTAAATAGTCTCCAGGAACCAGTGAGGCTGGATTATGTTTGTTTGGAGGCATCAGAGTATCAATGCGTAAACATGTTGCTTACCTGAGAGACTTGGTAGAAGAAAGATGGGTTTCCATCTCAGCCATGAACTGTGGAGTTTCATCATAAAAGGGTTTTAAAACAAATAAAATTAATTTTTTATCCGACTGATTGCCGACGCAGCTGTTTTATTTTCCCTCCAGGCTGCATCATTAATGCCATTTTTTTTTTTTTCCAATTTCAGTCTTATTGTCATTTAGGTAAAGCCAGCCTACATATTAGTGAAGTTTGAGGTAATTCTTTATTTTTTGTTCACCTTCGGTCATTTTTTCACAATTTTGATCCTAAAAGGAAAAAAAAAAAGCATCAAAGTTGAATTTTCACCTTGTTTTCTCGTCCTGACTGCTGATTTATCCAACTGTTCTGCGTTAAATGACCAGAAAAAGTTTGTGTAATTCTTATTTTACATGCAGCTATATAGAATAAGTGTTTATGATTTTACAATAACAAACTAAATGCAGCACATTGGTTATGTGAGGGTTTTTTCCCCCCTAAATGCTATTTTTGATCCCTTAGACTTGTTCAAAATGAATCTGTTTGCACATATAAACCAGGGCTACATGTCACATTGATGAGGAAATTAAAATTATATGGAATTAGTGTGAAAGTATATTGATAAAACTTCAGTTCTGCAGCTTTACAAATTCAAGCCGATATCAAATCCTTTCATAAAACCTCTGCATGTCGAACGTAACCTAGACATACGTGCAGATAAAACAGTAGCTTTGGCCATATGTACCCTGCTCTGTGTGTGTGTGTGTGTGTGTTATCATATAGCATGAGCCAGACCAGAGCCTTCACATTTGCCTCATCCTGTTGTGTTTTATCTCATCTCCTCATCCGTCACACTGCTGTGATGCCGTCAGGCTGCAGTTATCTCTAACATGGACATCCTCTGACTTTATCAGCACGCGTTGGTTCAGCAGATTATCTTACATCATTGTGCACCGAGAGCCTAAACCCTACATCGCTTCTCCCATCTGATAAGCATCCATCATGGACCCACATCTCCTAATTTCTTTTAAAGCTGCTACTTCTAAGCTGCTAAAGCCTTTCTGGGTCGGAACCATTACTGGCCAGTTAGAAGCGATCCCATCACCAGTGCTTGCATGGTCATGCCAGTTCCTCTGGGCTCGTGTCCTCCTCTGTATATAAGACTAGAGTTTAGGTGGTTTTATTTAAGGCGTGGGAAAAAAAGCTAAAAGCAACAATTAGTTAATGTACTCTGAAAACACTGCGCTAACCTGGAGTGTAAATATATTACTGTCTAATCTCAACATTTATTCCTGGTGCTCTCATGGCCTTTTTCCTCTCGGCCTGTTGAGCTGGACTGTCTGGTGTTTGCATACTAATGTAGTGATGCCCGTGTAACCACTGCAGTATATGAATACATACGAGTTTAGTCAATGGAAAAAAACACTGAGTGTTCAGAAATTTTAATCAGTGTTTATCCAGAATACAATTTGCCAAAGTAATCTTTTAACCAGGCAATCATATTTATTGTTTTTTATTGTTATTGTTATTATTCCACACTGAGGGACCTCTGCATGTAGGTTCATTATTCATTTAGGAGTTAAATGTGAAATAAAAACCTTTTTTATGCTTCAGTGTTATTCACATTTATCCTGTGACCTACTGTAAATGTTGCTACATTAAAGGGATTTCTTTATACTCCCTCTGCTTCTTCTGGTTGCTTATTTGCTTTGGTTTTTGTGAATGTTAGCAGTTTGGACCGAGAGTTTCTGCAACAGAAGCAGCACCGAAACTCAGATGTTGCGATGACATCACATGGCGTTTCTTCCACGGGGCCATTAAGATGTGTTTGTTCTGCTGATTCGTGAACGTTTCTGCTCTACGTTTAATTCAGAGGAGACGGAGCAATGCAGGACCACGAGAATATCCAGGCTCCTGGTCATCCTATATTTATATGAGGACTCCAGGAAAATAACCCGAGAACTTCAGCTGCATCAGTGGTTCTGACCTTTTTTCAACGTCTTGGTCGCTCCTTGAACTCCATGCAGGTTGGGAACCACTGAACCTAAATGATTCATTAATACTCTTTTTTTTCATTTATACACTAACAAAAGTCCTTTTATGGTGAGCCATCTTAGATGTGCTGTTTCAACTTGTGCTGATAAAACTCTCCCACTTCATCTGAAGACGACAAAACTTCATTATTAACACCAGAGCACACATCTGCTATTAAATATAACTTTTTCACACAGATACATTAAGTCTCAGCTCTTCACACAGTAAAAACTCCCTCTTGTTCGCTCTATGTCTGATGGAAACACATTTGGAGCCTTCTAATCAATGTGCCGTTTCCTTTTGGGATAAATCTGCACCGGCTGCACGTTGATAAGACAGAAGAAAATCTCTTACTAAGTAGCATTGAAAGGTTTTAATGGACATGCTGTAAAATTAAGTTTCTGTGGTTAATAATGCCATTTCCATTTGGCTCCATAGCAACTTTTTGACTTCTATTGCTTTGAGTTAAACAAAGTTGTTAAGTTATTTTTAGATTTTGCAGCATGGTTGTTTGTCTCTCTTGCTTATTATCATCTGGCTCAGTGAGAAACATTGAGGTTTTGGTTGTCTAAAGGGAAGCAATTATATCGTACAAACAAATACTCAAGGATGGCTTTTGTGTGACCTACTGTGTGTTTACATTATGTGTGTTGGTGTGTGTGCCTTGGCAGCCAGTGATAGCGAGCGGCTGAGAAAATGTGAGAGCGGCTTGTGAACTCTGTGGAGGCCCATGCAGTCATTTCCTCAGCGACTGAAAGTAAACTTTTCCCCTTTTTTTTTTGCAGAGGAAGTGACTCAGCTCTCATTCTGTCCTCTTTCTTTTTACTGTGCATTCTTTACCCTTCTCTCATGTGACCCTATACACTGCTGGACCACAGCAAACCTTCCACTGGTGTGCCATTCCCGTGGCTGATGGGTGTACTGGTTTTTCCCAGACGAGAGTTGCAGCTGATGATTTCATTGGAATGAGGTGAGGCGTCAGAGCGGTTTTCGGCCCTGCAGACAGCCTGGTGTCACTTACTGTCTGACTTTCATCTGCTTCGATGGGAGTGTGTGGCACATTGGCAGGGCGTTATTTGCATGTTTGCACTGATACAGGAGATTCTGCTGAGATGTGAACAACACAACAGGCTGCACTGCAGACACATTAGATGTCTGTGAGTGGTAACATGGATTTATACACTTCTGACTGTTAAAAAAACCTGTTCTGCTTTCCAAACTGATACATTTCTATCCCTATTTCCACCTTAAAAAAAAAAATCTGAGCATGCAAGATCATCACCATAACTACATCTGGCAATCTGACCAAATGTATTGGTTCCTGAAAACACCTGCTGGGCCCAGAGCTTTAACATCTTATTGATAACTGCACCTGCTGGCTAAAGGAGGGACACAGTGGCTAAAATCTTCAAGATCCCTTCTTATTTTCCCTGTAGTGCCTCCAATGACCGCCCATGTTCCCTCCTGAGCATGGTTAGGATGTTGAGACCTTAAAAATGGTGAGTTAAATGAAAATTAATAGATGTCTGCAGATAGGGAATAATCAATAATGCAAAAGGACAGTAACCGGCTGGAAAAGCTGATTAATAAATGTGTCTGTGATGAGGAGGAAGGTGGACCCTGTGGGAGGAGGGTGATGACTCTAATGCAGGTCATCCTGAGCAACCCTAAAGATCCACTTTGTGATATGGTGACAGTAACCGTAGCAACAGGCTCCTCTCACTATGCTGTAGTACTGTGGTTTAAAAAAGCCATAAAGCCATTTGTCTGAACCAATCTGTGCTTTTCATTATGACTATTACTAGTTACTTTTTTACTATTTAAAAAATGTTTCTTTTTTTTATTCAAATGTGTGCTTGCTTTTTCTTAAAAAAAATCCAAACCACATGAATAATAAAAGGAAACTTAAAAAAAAGAACATTAGATGTTTTAGCTTAAAGTGTTTTCTGAATCTTTCTAAACCTTTTTTTTATACTTTGAACAAAAGATTAACCAAATAAATCAGGTAAAAACAAAAAGTAATTTTACTTTTACTAATCTGGCATTGTTTTATAGTTCCATACAAATGTATTAAAAGCCAGTGCGGGATCTTCAGGTTGTTCCATGGCCCCATCAGGCCCAGAGACCACATGCCTCATTACAGTAAATTAGCTTGATTTAAGGTCTTTGCATCACAATTTTGATTGAAAATTTAATATATTATAACTTTTTATATATGAAAGCTGAAATCAAAACCTTTGTGTAAATGTCATTCATGTTTTCAACTTGTTTTATAATAAACTAGCAATAAAATGTGACATTTGGTTTTAAATAGATAAAAAAAAAACATCCAGATGCTGCTCTAACTGCAAGTTAGAGACTCAAATTTGTGATTGTACTGACCCATGTTACAAATTACAAACCATTTTTATCTAGGAAAAAATATTTAAAATCGCCTTAAAACTGCAATATTATACATTTTAAAGAATATTATATATGAGTGTTAGAGATCTAAAAGGTATTTTAAAGTCTTTATACCCAAAATCCAGGCTGATTCCTAACATGTTAATGAGGGATGATGAAGTGGTTTGAATTTAAGACGACTGGTCATGAAATAATATGCACAAACTAAACTAGATTATAAGAAAGTGAGAGCAGGATGATGTCCATAACATTGAATCTCTGAAGACAAAGAAGCAGAAAAAAACCCTCCTGCTGGAAGTGCTGACAGGTAAACATGGAGTTATTCAAATGTTTTTGCTTATTTGCTGCTTCAACACCAATAAGTTCCTCATGGATTCCTCATTTTTGTTCCTTTAGCAGTTCCCATAACTCAGTCACACTCATATTTTTACTCGCATGAATCTCAACAGACACTGAGGTGTGTGTTAGGTAATATTAGGCTATCAGCTCGTGACAGTTTCTGTGTGTGAGTGACACACACAGCTGTGCCGCGGTGATTTGCAGAATGGGGTCTGTGCGGGGAGCAGCAGAGGAGAGGAGAGGAGAGGAGGGCTTCTGGGAGAAATAACCAACAAGGAAACCACTCTCAGCTTTGCTCCTGCACCGCCTGGCTGGCCTGCAGCCAGGTTTCTTTAGAGAGGGCTGGCTCACACCCCTTCTCTCTCTCGCAAACCCACATACGCACCACTCTCTTCAGCTCCGCAAAGCAACAGGGCGAGAAGAAGAAAGAAGAGAAAGGGGATTAAAAGAAGAATAAAGAGATATTCCCAAAGATGCCAAACGTGGCTGCTCCGGAGAGGGATCACTTCTTTAATCGAAGGACTTAATTTTTTTTTTCCCAGAAGAGGAAAACAGGAGGAGTACGCGCTTTTTTCCCCCTTCCACCGCATGAGACGTCAAACTTTCCCCTCTGTTAACAAAGCAGGCCCCTTTGAACTGGAGCCCAACTCCCCTGCTTGTGATTTAATGTGCTCGGATCTCTGCGGAGGGCAGTGAAGGATGCCAGGATGCTCTCTCTGATCCCCCATCTGCTCGTCATCTGGCTGAGCGTCCACAGGCTGGTGTGGTGCGCGGAGCGCTCCTCCACGCGGGAGCGCTTCAAGGTGGTCATCGCTCCTCTCATCTGCAAGCGGATCTGCCTGAAGGGACAGTGCCACAATACGTGCGAGCAGGGAAACAACACCACGCTGATCGCGGAGAATGGACAAGGGGCTGACACGCTCATCGGACAGGGCTTCAGGGTCGGTGAGTCGCTGCGTTGACCTCTGAGCTCTGCAAGGCGAAGGAGGCCTGTTAGTTTGCTCATAAAGGGCTTTTTGTGGACAATGAAAGTACTAATTGCAGCTATGGAAATCCATAAAATACATAATTATCACCTATGATATACTTTGGGTTCCCATTTTCGTGGAAAGTGTTAAGATCATTCACTTGCAGTGTAGTGAGAAAACTAGCTGGAAAATGCTTTTTTTTTCTTTCTGTGGTCTTTTCAAGCTGCTTCAGACTGCATGCACATTATAGGCTACACATCTTATGGAGTAAATTGTCAGGTGAGGTCAGGAGATGAGGTAACAGTTGCAGAAGTGGCAGATATAACATTTTTACATGGCTCACTTGTAAATGTGTCACCTTTCAGTATCGTTTCTAAACAAGACAACATAAAGTAAGTTTTCTCTATAAAAACCTGGATTTTCTGATTTCTCGATTCCCTCTGGACACACCGTCCATCTGTCTATGCTCCTTTGTGTCTTTTAGGGATAATACGTGTAGAAATAACCAGAAAATAAATACAGTGATATTAAACTCTTTGTACATGTTCTTTCACTCCTCTCATCTTTAAAACGTGGAAAACCAGTAGCAATGCTGGGTTCCAGTCATTATGATTAATAAAATAACCACCCTTCTCTCTGTCAACTTGATCAGATTAATTCACTTCCTTTTTCCCTAAAAAAGTCCTTTTTACAGCTTGTTGCTACTGATATCCACTGCAAAGTCGTGTCAATAAGACTCCTGTCAGCGAGGCTGAAACTCTGCAAATAAAAAGGTGGCTAAGGTGAGGTAAGCTGGGTTTTACACTCTGCCTGCAGTACTGGAAAATATTCCCATGTCGCACTTTAATTTGTAAGACACGGCTCATTACACAGGGTATAAAAGTACCCGTCTGATCTATACTTTCTCTCTCTGACAGCAGTATCTGGTTGGCATGAGTGGAGCCTTTTCTGGGTTGTATCAGATCAGCTGTGGTGAGACATGGAGCCTCACAGTCTATGTTTCGTCCACAACCCAGAAATGGATTTCACTGATCTCCGCTGTGCTTGCTCGGAGTAAATAATAACAATTTAAAAAACATAATAATTTGCTTCTTGAACACTGGGTAATTTTAATCCAATGGTAATTGTAAAAGGGACTTGTGAACCAGTTGGACAGAAGTAGTAATTTCCAGCCTATAATGTGATGTTTCTGCAGACACACACGGGCTTCAGATACACCTTCCATTCATTCCACAAAACTCCCATCTCTCCCTTTTTAAACATCACCTTTTCCCTTTAAGGTCAGGGATTTTGTCTGGACTTTATCAGCCTTTCTGGATGCATACACATGTTTATGTTTGGGTTTTTGATAGACGAGGAAACAGCTTGTAGAAAATCAACAGCAAAGACAGTAAGAATAACTCATAATGGCTTTGCTTCCTGGTTTTCTTCTGGAACGTTATAATTGACCAAACCAGCCTGATTTTTTTTTTCTTTTCTCCCCCCAAGCTGCAGTAAATCCTGCCGCTGTAGTGTTGTGACAGCCTTCTTCCTCTCTGACACCATGTAGAGTCAGAACTGGTTCACACTCCAGTCTTTCCTCCTTTTGCCTTCATTTCCACACGGTGTGTCATGTTTTAAAGCTCAGCAGAGACGCTGATTCTCAGAATACGTCCCACTGCCTCATACTGGTGGTGGATAATGAGAACCACCATGCAGTCACCTGTCTTCTGGACCTCATAGTTAAAGTTTTCTCTGAGTTTTCTGGGGGAAAAAAGAGTTGAAAGCTTGGCTTGAGCCTGAGCAGGAGAACTATGCTGTTCATAGTGAGCGCAGGAATGTGGTGTAGACAAGTGGAAATTTCTCTCTCCTGTGTTAAAACAGCCATTGCTATAACTGCAACAATGAAGACTTTTCTATATTTGAACATTGTGACGTCAGTGTTCAGCAAGGCAGAGACTCAGAATGAACAAAGTCAGCTAAACCTCTCCTTTACTACATGTACTTTACTATATATAACCAGAATAAGGTTGAGGGCCGTGAAATATTCAGCTTTTAGTTGTTATAATAAGTGTAAGAAACTCACTCAAAACATTAATATCGTTGCTGGAGGGCATATTTATATCAGCTGAGGTCTGTGCATGGAGGGAGGAAGGCTTTATGCAAAACTTAAAACGGCCAAACAAGCAAACAATAAAGCCATTTTTACTGCATTAACCAGGAAAGCGTGGATACTTCCATACTCACTTTGGACTTAGAGGATGCTTAAAGATATTTTGTTCATATTAACTGGGTTTCTGAGGTTGTCATGGAGTCATGAGAGCAAAATGGTTCAGGTGATGGTCAAACATGAATTCACTGAGAATATTTCAGACTTCAGTGAAATTCTAATTTATGAAATCTGTATAAGTACAGGCATATGTATATCCTCTGAAGGAAAAGAAGCATTTTTATTGCTTGTGTCAGCAATACGGGCTCGTTTATTTCTCTTTGCAGCTGAGCCCACCTTTTCTGATTGAACAGAATTCAGATTGAGACAAAAAATAAATAAATAAAGGAGGAAGCTACATTCTGCTTTTTAGAGCACAAAATCCTCTCCTCCGCGCTACTTCTTATCGTAGTTCCTGTTTATATGGAGTTGAATGCTGTCTTTGTTATCACTGCAGTGTGTTTGTCCAGCAACGTGGTGCTGCTGGTGGGATTTCTCTGAATGTGGAGTGTATGTCCTCCAACAAGAAATCAGTCTTAGTGTAAGTCATGCATCAGCTTTGGCGACAGCCGCTGCTCGGCCTCCAGACCGCCCTGTGAGCATCGCTTCTCCTCTTCTTCTTGCTGCCATATAGCCTCTATCTGGGCACCAGACATCCAAGCTGCTTTGAATTTCCATCTTTTCCAGAACACCGGGCTTCATGTTACACAGGAAGAAGTCTTATCATATCCAAGCACAGACTTGCCCCCACACTTTAAAATGGGCATCATGACAAGTTGAATGCCTATTCTGAGATTTCCCATGTGGTTTTGTATTTAGAGTGACAGTAGCAGCCTTCTGGTTTGTTTTGGTTTTTCCTTGGCATGGGTCAGAGGTCCATGGGAGCCTGAGAATGAAGGAAAGTCAGTTAAATACAGTAAAACTGGGTCGGTTCTGCTTTTCCTCTGTGCAGGGAAGGGAGTTTATTTTGCTTTTGAAAGTCCTTTGCTCTTCCCCACACACTCCTCTTTCATTCATGCCAAACTTTAGAGAAGGCGGTCTGACACGAGCAACCAAAAACCGGTGGCACTCCGGATCTATGCCACAAGTTGGACTGAACCCCAAGGCGAAGGCGGGCACAGCTGCCACTCTCACAGGCTCTGAAAAACAAACACCCTCGGAGAGTCGTGCTCAGTCATTTGCAGCTGATCAATCATAAAAGTGTCTTACCTAAAATGTGCATCATGCTGTTTTACAGCCTGAGCATCAATGTCTTGTCAAGGCTGAGTTTTAATATACACGGCTCACATTCTGTCACCTCTCCCCGGCTATTTGTGCTTGTCAAGAGGGCAACACGAGGTTATTTGAGGGCCTCTGCTCTCCTGAACGTTTTAAAACTGTAAAGCCACACAAACGCTAAGACACAAACATCCTGCTTGAAAAGTAATCCTGACTTATTTCTTTGGATTTTATTGCAGAGAAAAAGCAGGTTGGTTGTTTAAAGGGTTAAATCCACATTCAGCTTTCTCTGTTCCTACTTTTGTCAGTTGCAGCCCACCTTTCATTCAGAGCCTAAATCCACATAATCTCCACAGGAGTTTCCCATGAAATGAGACTCTTGCATGTCATCAGTCTCCCTGGAAAAAAAAAAAAAACCTGCTTCTGTTGTGCATGTGGGGGAAAAAAAAGAGGATCACATAAAGATAAATGTGGAAAACAAAGCAGCAATTAGAGCCCCCCAGCTTCCCCACCCCCAATCATCACAGGAGAACTGTGTGTATATTTGCATGCGAGTGCGCTCCAGAGGAGTGTACAGAGCCCAAGTCAAACAAACAACCCTCTTTGCCATCTCTAACACTCTCCTCCCATTTGCGTAGCGAGGGGAGAGAAACGCAGCAGCTATTTAAAGCCGCTTGGAGGAATGCGAGCGCTCGGGACTGCACCCACGGCGTGCAGGACCCTGAAGCTGTTGCGATTAGCCAGGATAAACAGAAAAACACAAGCTCTGCCAGCGAGGCCTGTGACTGAGCAGCTCAGGGACGTTACCTGCCACGCGCTCCTCTGCTGAGGATCCCGCAGGGCAGGTATCTGACATAATCTCCACAGAGCACTGTCAGCACTTCTCTACCTGTCTGTCCCTCTGATCCTTATAGCTAAAGCTTTTAGATAGTCATTATATGACATCATCTGCACTGAAGCCAAGTTTCTGTCTGGCTCTCTTTCCACAAACATGTCTGCCAGGGGACAGGGACAGGACAGGGCCTTGCTGGATTCATACCCACCCATGAACTTTGCATTGGAAGTCTTCTTACTCTGATCCATCCGGATCTTCTTAATGACCGTTTCGGCTTGATGTTCTGTTTCTCAGATGTTTACTGGTTGTTGTTTTATGTTGACTGGGAATGAATGAACCCCGAAGGGGATAGCGCTCAACTCTGGCAGCGGGGTTGATCTGATGTTTGGATAGCTGGAGCCAACGCGCCGCTCACTTTTTCTGGGTGTTTTCAAAAAAAGGCACTGATTATGTCATTTACTGCCACATGTGGCTCAGTTGCAGGAGTTCGGCTAAGTTCATATGTGGCTCTTTGCTTTGTGTGGTATGTGGTCTCACAGTGCTAGTTAAGGGTCAATGTATTTGGGGATGTGGTTTCCTGCTTTGGAGCTGATGGTGAAGGGAAGCACGTCATAGGACGGCAGACAATCTCCAGTTTTCTCTTTTTGACTCTGTGTCATCAGACAAAGCGTGCACAGGTCATATGTTGCGTCTGTTTGCTGAAGCTCTGAGCTGCGTTTGGCTGCTTGGAGGTTTTTCTTTTGGTTTCTCGTTGACCATAATATGAACCTTACCACCAGTGCTGGTCAGAGTTACTGGAATTGTTACTGGGCCAGTGGAAGAAACAAAATGAAATAACTTCATTAAAAGTACAAAGTTTGATTGATTATTTCCTTTTTCAATAAGTTTTATATGTATTACTTGGGTTTGAGACTGTTGCTCTGTTATATGACACTGTTTCTGCCAAGCAGCAGCAACAGATACCCTCATAAATGATGCTGGTACTTTGGTATACAGAGGGCTTTTCTGGTCACCTGATAAAGTGTCCTGGTTCTGTGGCTCGAAAACATGGCCGATTCATCACCCCTCTCCGGCACCATATTTAGAAGCTGGTATGAGGTGTTTGGGCTGATATGTTGTGTTTGGTTTTCACCAAAAATGGTGCTGTGCATCATGACCAAACATCTCCAGTTTGGTCTATTCTTTCCAAAGGACACTGTTCCACGTGCTTTATTGTTTGTTCAAATGCAACTTTGCAAACCTAATCTGTGCAGCCATGTTCTTTTAGAGCGAACAGGCTCTCTCCTGGTAACCCATCATAACAGGACATACTTGTACAGTCTTTATTCTAATTATACTGTCATGAATTTAACATTCAACATCCTAGCTGAAGCTCACTCACTCCTGTGAAGGCTGATGTCTCTCCTGAGTGTTTACCACTATTTTCCTCTATGTAGCATAACAAATGGGAAAGTTCCTAATGGGAATGCTTGCAAGATGGTGAAAACGATTGCACACTGACCCCAAAAGTTGTCCACTTGTGCGCGTCTGAGTTGGTTGAATCAGCGAGGGGCTGAGTCAGGGGGTAAGTGAGTTAGCTGGCGTCATCGTTTTCATGTCTGGGTCCTGCAGACCAGCTATTTGATGCTCTGCCAGGAGACTTTAGTCAAGGACTAACTTCGATCTGGTGGCTGCATCATCTGTGAGGCTGTGGGTGATGTTGGTAGTAGTTTCCAGTTAAAAAGCGGCAGTTTGCGGAGCTGTAATTTGTTGTTTTTGTGAGGGCGCGGCTGTGGCTGTGGGACGATGTGGTGAGGGAGGGGGCTGACGATGCATCATCTCCAGACAGACAGGAGTGTGTGTGGGTGAGGGTGTTTTCGTAGGGCACTCAAAGGACACGCTTCTAGCTCTCTGTGTCTTTCCTTCATTTGTCATTACACATTCATTTTTCTCTTTCAGCTTTTAAAACAAACTAGCTCGGATAAATGTCCAGTTCCTTCTTACCAGATAGATCAGTAATATGGAAAAACATATGAAAATGTAGCATCTTATGGACATACATGGTGTGTTTCCTGTTAGTTCAAATAGACTTGCTTACTTAGCTGTTGAGGAATGTGTAGTATGTTTTTTTTTTTTCTTAAGGGATAAAAAACATGTCAGGAATCACAATGATCCAACTAAAACATCACATTTCCCTTTAATCTCTGGTTTTTACATGCCATCCTCACTGCTTTATGTTGCTCTCGTTCCCTTTGCCACACCAAATATGAGGACAAAGCTTTATTCTCTCAATCAGTTTATAATGAGACATATTAAGAAATATCTCTTATTATGTCATGAGAAACAGTAATAAGGTCTTAGAAACAGATACTTTCCTTCTGTCCTGTGTGGGAAAATGATGTTTCCTCGCTCTTACTGAAACTTTTCTGCAAGCCAGCATTCAGAATTAGATTAGTTTTGACAGATAAAGATACTCGACTTTGAATGCAATTTAAGCAGAATCAAAGACATATTTTAAGTATTAGTGTAGTAAATTATATGAAAGCTGTTCATGAATAAAGATTCTGGTAATAAAAACATCACAGATTTAGAAAAAAAAGAGTCATTTTCAAATCCTGGATTGTTCCCAGCTTCCTCCATTTTCTTTGACTAGAAAATATGGAAAATAATGCTCATATAGCTGAACTGCTTCACATTTCACTAGTCCCACCTCTTCCCCTCCTTCAGCCAGCCATGCAGCCCGGTTCATACCTCACATTCACTTAGACCGCCAAATAACTCTTAGGCACGTTTGATTTTTTTTTTTAATAACATACCACCTTTAGACTCAGGAATGTGTTAGATCTGCAAAGACAAAGGTGTGGTGAAAAACAGAACCTGGCTGCAAGTGAAACGCTCGCTCCATGAGAGGGGAATTTAGATCATAACTTTTCTTGCTGAAGAACTCTGAGGTGTTGATTTAATGGAAGCGTGTGCTGTATAATAAAACACTTATGATCTCGGCTTTTAAGCTTTCTGCTATTTTCAGTATGTGATGTGGCGCAGTCAGCTAACCACAGCGGCTCTCCGGGAGACGATACACCCTCCACTTAATAGCACATGCAGACAAACACGCCCACTTACATGCAAGATCTGCTGAAAACATTAGGCTGTGCACTACGGGCGTGACTCAAACTCAAATGAAGGGGGTAGAAGTGAAGGAAAGGTTGCACTATGTGTGATTATAACAAATCATTTATTCCTCCAGGATCTTTGAAGGCAAACAGACCCCAACATTGATTATTTAAACAGAATGGAATAATCAGGATGTAGTTATTAAAGGCTTTGGTTTGATGCTAAAACGTTATAATCTTGGACATAATTCACCCTGTATAAGAATGAGTCTGTTAAATGCTGTTTAAGTTTGTTTGACTTGTAATTTAAATGGATTTTTTCAGCTACATAGCATAGGGTTTAATGCAATTATACAACTAGCCTAATTAACAAAGTTCTCAGCTAAATAAAATGATTTAAAATACAAGCAAAACCTACAATAAAGTCTTTACAAACAAGTTCAGCTGAAATAACATGTTTATTTTTATGGCATGTTGTTTTTTTTCTAAGGCATGTGAGGAAAGACTTATTACAGAACCAGATCTGTGTTATAAAACTCATACATAGCACCACAGGAGGAGCTGCCAAATCTCTTTGCACAACTTCAGAAGTTTATTTTCAGACATGAGAGGGGCAGATTTAGATCTTTTAAATGGTTTAGTGGCACAAACAATCACCACGTTTCCTGAAAACAATCCTATCCATCCTTCCGAACCTTCATATAAATATAATTTATGATGGTTTACGCCCCATGTTTCTGGTTTTAGTTTAAATCAGTAACAAGAGTGTATTTCTACCGTTCAGCTATGAGCTACTACACAGAGGATAAATGGGATGTGGCAGTGCTCCAAATTTAATGTCAGTTTGGTGATGCATCCATCCATTTTCTACGCCGTTAAGTTCAATTCAGGGTCAGCCCATTCCAGCAGGTAGCAGATGAGAGGCTGGGTACACCCTGGACAGGTTGCCAGTAGTTTGGTGATCATAATCTATTATTGAAATAATTTTTGGATACGAAGCATGTCACTTTATAGAATATTTCCCATATTTTGAGGTGCAAAGCTTAAGAGTCATGTGTTTGCAGCTCAGAGCGTTCTGTTTGGAAAGACACTTTAAGCTGAAAGGTATGCACAAGGAAAGCATAAAAAACACATTTTTATTCCCAAAAACAACTTGAACTGGAAAGTTTTTGGAAATATTGGAAAGAATTACAGAGTGATTTAAAACTACTTCTCTTCAGTTGTTTGCATAATCCCTTTCTTCAGCTGAAAAACGGCGTGGGTCATTACAAACACACTGGTCGCTCAGTGTGTTCAACGCTGCCGCCGTGATCCGAGCTGTAGAGATCAGTCCTAAGTACCGGTGTCGGTATGTTCGTGTTACATGGGTTTTGTGGTGGGAGAGACAGACTGGACCATGAAGCAGAGTGACGCGGTTCCTATTGGCCCATCCAGCTGTAAGTCTGGCTGAGACTGACCAATAACAGCCTGAGCCCGCCTCCTGCACAATTTTCAAGTCGAGAGCAAAAAAAAAAATCCGAAAGCAAAAAAAAAAATATCCAAGAGCAAAAACTTAAGTTTTGAGATCGAGAAGAAAAAAGTTTGGAGTGAAAAAAAAAAGATATTTAAAGAAAAATTTTCACACTAATAGCAAAGAAAATATTTATTTGAGAGTAAAAAATGTTTTTAAAATACTTTTTAAAAAGAAATATAATTTTTTTTAAAATTTGAAAAAATAATAATTATCTCGAAAAAATTTTTTGCTCTCAAATATAATTTTTTTGCAATTAATGTAAAAAGAATTACTATCAAATATATATTTTTCCTTTCAAAATTCTTTTTTTCCTCTTGGATTTCTTTTTTTCTTTCATTTAATAAAACACAAATATAGCTCCATAGAAGACAGTAAGTGGAAAGCCCGGAGGAGCAGGGAACTTGTTCCAATCTTTAAAATCCCGTAATGCCCTGCAGTGAGCAAATCAGCAACTCCTGATGGGCTCAGCTGATCAGCACTGATCAATCAACATTGGCAAGTCATCTTTCATGTGATTGGATGAGTTTCACATGTTGAAAGTTTGCTTTTCTGTGTCCTCGTGCAGACTCTTAGTACGTGCTGTTGTTTGTTTATTTGTTCCCACATTCAGTCTGATACTACATGCTACTGGTTACATGCTGCATCCAGCTCTCAGATAATCAACACCCTTTTTAGTTTTATTTTACAACTTCAAGTGGTCTCATTCACATGACCTCCAGCCCCATCTTCACCCTGGGAAACGTTAGAAAGAATATGAAACATGATTCCCCTCCTTGTCTTTGTTTTCATTAGCGTAACACATGCTACATCGCAGCACTCCATCAGACACTTTCCCAGCCAGACGGAGCCTCAGTCCAGACTCAGTCTGCAGTATGTCATCTCCTCCGTCTCTGTTGGTTTGGATTGTGTAATAACATTTGGAAAGAGGTGCTGTAGCTTTCCCCCCTTTGTCTGCATTCTCACTTTTCCTCCCCCGCATCTTTCCCTGCTTCCTCAGATTGCTAATTCAGAACTGAGACAAACTTTGAAGAGTGGAGACTTGAAGTCTTTTTTCAGATGCTGTCTGAGTTTAGAAAGGAGTCCTCGGTCCGTGATGCTTGCTGTCGTTCTGCCGCCATGTCCACAGCTTGATTCTGCGCATTGCTGATTGGGTTTAGTCTAACTAAAGAGCACTGACACAATGTTTGGAAACGCTAATTCAGAATAATCCATCATGCTATCAGATTCAGCTGGTTTCACCTTACAATTTTAAGTTTCTTCTTTTTTTGTCAGCTTTTCTCTATGTGAGGTTATCCCTGCTGTGTTTAAAGTGATCTTGTCCCCTAATTACGCCTTAGTCCAGACTCTCTGGCAGTTTCAATGTAATTACTTCCATCTGTTCCCAACTTAGTAGAAAGATGCTTTATCTACTCTCCTTTCCTCTCTTTACTTTCCTTTTCTTTTCTTTTCTTCTCATCTCAATAAACTTGCACCAATTAAGGGAAGATTATGGAAAATACACAGTTGAAATCATTGCATTTTTAATAACATATTCAGTTTACTGTCACAGGTGATTTAAACAAAAATGCAAAATTAACTTCTTAACTTAACTTAACTTAAAAATCCTCCTTAAAAATAGTGATTTCTTCAGGCCAGATTGGCTCATCCATCGTTCATACCTGCTTATTTATCTCATAGTTGCAGGGGAATGCTGGAGGATGCCCAGCATCATACAATCATATACTGGTGAAAATATAGAAACAATCACTTTGTTTTAGGGCTGTGCAGAGTACATGGAGAAAAACAATGCATGTGCTACAAGAACTGTCACACCTCCAACAGTTAAACTCCAGCCAAGGTTCTTTCAACCAGCAACTTTTGTTTTTTTCATGTGAAGCCAAACAACCTTGCCCAATGCAGCCTGATGAGCCATCGGGACCAGGGGCCTCATTTATAAAGCCATCGTACGCACAAAAAATGGCGTACGCCAATTATAGTCAACTTTTGGGATTTATAAAAACACGACTTTGCGGGAAAATGTCCCTATCTTCACGCA
>JBAMIG010000016.1:7237653-7264330 GCA_037177335.1 Kiunga ballochi | reverse complement strand
TGCGCATTGTTTTATAAATCGGGATTAAAATGTGCGCAGCACTTCCTGTTTTTCGTACGTACGCCTCCTGTAGGCAATTTATCTACGCAAAGCTTTATAAATGAGGCCCCAGATAAGTGGATAAATAAAAAGCCCAGTTGCTCTGTACCATGATGTTTTAACAAAAATGAACAAAGTTTAAGATGAATTCTTTATTTCATGAATGTTGAACCCCAGTGTGGAATTTATTTTAACATAATGGTTTCAACTATAATTTGGTTTTTGCTCTTCCTTTGCATCATGTCTGTAGGTGTGCCTAAAGAGAGTGGAGTATAAGGAAACACATCAGCAATGATACTGTTATTGGACTGGATAAACATGTTTCTATAAGGGTGATGAAATAAAATAAATAAATAAATAAATAAAGATAAAACAATCTTTGGATAATTTGCTAAAACAATTGTTTGTGTATTCATACAGACCTTAACCTTGTTTCCTGGCTTGTTTAATCCTTTACAATTTAAAATAAATAACATTTTTTATCAATAATGTATTCATTTAATACTTTATTTAAGTTATTCTATTTTATTTTTGGGGATAAATTTAAAATTTAGGAAGTCTTTATGACTAAAACTGTAGCGTTCTTTCTTTATTTCCTCTGATTGCTCTATTATGTATAAAGGTATTTGGAGACCCAGTAAAAGTGCAGTGAAAAGTACATGTGCCTCCCTTCTTACAGCAGCTTTCCCACAAGCTACAACATCTTTCCCATATGTCAGAATGAAACCATTACATAGATCAATGACTTTACCCGCTGTTTGCTCGCTCGTCTGACTGGAGCGAGCTTTCAGTCCTGATGAGATTTTTACAGTCCTCACATTTCTTATAGGTTCTCCTTAAACAACAGGCCTTTATGTCTGTCTGATGAATATACTGTATGTACGTTAAATACTGCATTCAAAACCTCATGCCAAAAAATAAACAGCTGTGCACATGATCATAAAGATGCTACTGCATACAAGTTACTCTGATGCTTCTCATTTTAAAATATACTCATCATATATAAATATATGATCTCACTAAGTCTATCCTGCTTTCTTTTTATTCATGCAGTTGTGTGTCCCCTGACATGCATGAATGGAGGAGTATGCAGCTCCAGGAAGCACTGCCTCTGCCCTCCAGGCTTCACCGGTCGACTCTGCCAGTTTCCACTCCAACAGACGCAGCAAGCTCAGGCAGCACGCGGCAACAAGCAGCCCGTCTACACTATGCTTCCCAAGCCAGATGGCCAAAAGCATGTGGAGCAGTCAAACACAGGTCTCACCCAGTTGACTCAAACACATTCGGTTTTCTCCCTACCTATGTCGCAAGCGGGACACCACTCATCAGAAGGTACTTCATGTTTTTGCTTTAGTTTCTGGTGTGTCTCGTTGATCTCATGACAGCTATTGCTCTGTTTTCAGTGCAGATTAACGTACGTGTTCACCACACACCAGACACGTCTGTGGTCATTCAGCCTCTTGACGAATCAGATGCCAAGCGGCCTTCCAAAAACGTGCTGCGCCCGACCCCCCCTCGTAACAAGCCGAAGGGGCGCTGCTTTCAGGAGACCACGCCTAAACAAGCCGTGAGTTTGGTTGCAGCCATCAGAGGTCAGGACTGAGACTAAGAAATGTAGCAGTCACATCAGCTGATGACATCTCTCCATCTTTAGTGCAACAGCACGCCGCTCCCTGTTCTGACCAATCAGGAGGATTGTTGTGGTAGCGTGGGGAACTCATGGGGACAAAACAAGTGTTACCAGTGTCCCAAATTACGAAGTGAGTTACAGTTTCTGGAAATGTCTTATTGTGTTTTAAAACAGCCTCTGGTCCAGCCTCGCAGATGTCACACATTCCGAAGAAGGCCTAGGACATAAGCTGGGACATGTGTAAATAAATAAAAGCACAATTCAATTATTTTCAAACCCCTTTACCATTAATTCATTTAAATAAATTACAAAGAAAACATATTTAATGTTCAAAATGATTTTTTGTGCAAAAATTCCTTTATTTTGTGTTTGTTACCTGCAACAAGTTGCAAAAAGAGGCTGGAAAAGGGGCATGTTTACCACTGTGTTACATCACCTTTTCTTTTAGCAGCACTCAGTAAGTCTTTGGAAACTGAGGACACTTCTTGTTGAAGCTTTGTAGATGGAATTATTTCCCATTCTCGCTTTATGTACAACTTTAGTTGCACAGCTTTGTTGTTGTATTTTGCACTTTAAAACGTGTCACACATTTTCAAAAGGGAACACTGCAGTCAGGCCAGTCTAGTACCCGCGCTTTGTTTTATCACTAAATGAATGGGTGCATATGTTGCATCACAACCGGTGACTTTGTGAATGACTTCATGAGCAATACTCCCAACAATTAAGAACTCTGTGTCTGGGAAGGAAATGGCTTTAACTATTGCTATCACAGTTCAAAAGCCAGTATCTGTGATGGTATGGGGGTGTGTTAGTGTCAATGGCACAAGTACATCTGTGAAGTGCTTGTGGATGATGAAGCCTTTCGGGAATCATTTTAAACCCAATCATGACACTCAGCTGTTTTCAATTAACCTGTTTAGTGGTGGAATATTCCACAAGTACTGTTGTCACATCTTTCTCTTGTCTCTTGTCTCATTCTTTTATTTAAAAAAAACTTGCCTATTCAATTGAATATTGATTAGAAGACAAGACGTGTGTGTTAGGTTAATAGCTATGGTTAAAAATGACTGTTTATTATATAATTGGAAGTCACTTTGGATAAAAGTGTCGGCCAAATTACTGTATATAAATGACTGAATAGAAAGAATAAGAGTAAGTAAAAAAGCCTCTCAACTGCAATGGAAATGTGGTTGCATGAGTGATCAGGAGTGTGAGAAAGACTGTGAAGGAGAAGACTAAATAACTGCACACAAAGAGTGAGACGAAAAAAAGAGAGAATGTGGAAAATAATCCTCTGCTTAAGCATGTTCCTATGGGCCTGCCCCGAGCAGGACCGTCATCACTGTCTTCAAGATTAAATTTCATGAAAATCTTGGCAACTCATGTTTTTCCACTCTGCTATTATTCTGTCTCTCAGTTCTGGCTCGGACAATACAGCCTTTGACAAAACCTGATACTATACGTCTGGTTAGTCTACAGATGACTGGGTCCGTGCCCAGGGTGCTGTCAGTTTTCTTACACGTGTCCATCATATAACTCCTCCTTTTGCATGAAAATAACAAAAGATAGTCTGTGAAAGTGATTATTTTTTCCCAGAATGCTTTAGCACAAAGTGCTGCGTTCCCACGGCTCTGTCACTCTATCATGGAATACCAAACACACCACTGTGTTAGGAGTTACTGATAAGTGTGAATTATAGTATATAAAAAAAGAAACAACAGATAAAGCATGTTATATTTGAATGTTCATTTTATGTTGATCTATTTTTTAAAGGATTGTGTTTTGGGTTGCTACTGGAAGAAGTTAACATGCTTTCAGAGACCGCCACTAAGCACATTCCTGCCAGACTTTCTGTCCCCATTTGTCTCTATTTGTGCTCGTAAACCTTTATAGATGTATTGCATTCATAAAGCCACGTAACACATGAATAAAAGATAAAAAACAAAAAGGTGAAATGGAAATATTACTTGAGCATTTTAGCATGGTTTTCCTTTTTCAGTCTTAATGCTAAGCTAATCTTTAGCCCCATTGCAATGTTCTGTTATAATGTTATCTGTTATTAGTTATTACAGGTTAATAAAAGCACTTTGCACAACTCAAGTTTGGACTTTTGTGTGTGTGGAACTGATTTAATCAGGCACAAAATGACAAAGGTGTCAGTTAACACAACGTTATTGTGATTATCACCCTGTTTTATGAGTATGATAGCCATGTTGGATTATGAAAGCAGAGTTAAGGAGGTGTTAAGAGTAAAAGTTGTACTTTTGGGTGGATCTACTTGAACTTTGCTGCTGGGAATTTAGAGTTCAACGTTTGAACTGAACAGATTTAAAACTATCTTGAGCCTTTGTAGTTTTTATTTCCCTGTCTTTCTGCTCCTGCAGACGCTTCAGTCAAACAGACCATTGTGGAAGACTATGGATCCACCTGCCCACAAGGATATAAAAGGTTCAACAGCACTCACTGTCAAGGTAACACACAGCTGAATCTTTGTTGTTTTGAACAGTTTTTCAGCTTTCAAGCACCTAATGAAAGTAATCAAGCTGGCATTCTCATCCATCCTTTTGGTTTTGAAGATATCAACGAGTGCTCCATGCAGGGCATCTGTCAGAACGGCGATTGTCTGAACACGCTGGGCAGCTTTAAATGTTCCTGCAAGTCCGGTTTTGTATTGGAGAGGAATCGATGTGTTGGTGAGTGACAGGCCTCTGTGGGTTTTCTCCCTTCTCTACTTTTTATTACAATGAAAAGGCTGTTTGAGGTTTTTTTATTAAGGTAAATCTCTGACAAATAAAACGGTGTTGTAGTTGAGACCCCAGCTGAGCACGCTCAGTGCTTCCGGATGGCATCTGAAGCCAGGGGCTGCGAGCACCCTTTGTCCAACCTCATCACCCAGGAGATGTGTTGCTGCACGGTGGGCAAAGCTTGGGGTCATAACTGCAAAAAGTGTCCCCAGGTGGGCACAGGTGAGTGCTCTTTTGTCACATTAGAGAATAGTGTATTAACCATAGGAGAACCTACACATAAGAGTGAAGAGTCTGTTTTTTAAATTTAAAGTAAACTTATTTTACTCAAACGTTTTGCTTAAAACTCAGATGATCAGTTGAACGATTAATCAAAACGTTTGTGTTGTTAAATGTGTGAATGTTTAGAGTTTATTTGATGTAAATCAGAAAAATGTTCTCATTCCCACATTTTTTTATTTAAAAGATGTTAAATTTGTTGAGTCTGACGTAAAAAAACATTCTTTGTGTTTTTAAATGATTTTTAATTGCATTAATGCAAAATAGTAAAATAATCTGTTGATTAGGAAATAATTAAATGAATCATTCTCTCTAGATAGGCTAAATAGGCTGCATGGTGGCGCAGTTGGTTAGCACAGTGGCCTCACAGCAAGAAGGTTGCCGATTCAACCCTTGGTGTGAACCTTTCTGTGTGGAATTTGCATGTTCTCCCTGTGTTAGCGTGGGTTTTCTCCGGGTACTCCAGCTTTCTCCCACACTCCAAGTTGCATGTCTTTGGCTGATTGGAGACTCTAAATTGCCCATAGGAGTGAGTGTACATGGTTGTTCGTCTCTGTGTGTTAGCCCTGCGATGGACTGGTGTTCTGTCCAGGGTGTACCCCGCCTCTCGCCCGTTTACTGCTGGGATAGGCTCCAGCCCCCCCCCCCAATAACTTGGTGTTTCTCTTTTATATTGGGGGAAATTATTATAAAGGCAGGGACTTTTTCTGGACCGTATCCCGCCGCAGAGATCAACAGCTGTGCTGTCATGTTTTGCCTGAAAATCCATCAAATCAGACCATGCTTGTTGAGTGTTTTTCTTGTCTTCTCATTAACTTTAATGTTTAACATGCTAACTGAGGCCTGTAGATCCAGAAATATGCAGTAAGTCTGGTTTTTGGCAGTCTCTTTGAGCATAACATGATCTGATCTTGAGGTGAACTTGCGAGGACGTTTCATTACTGGGAAGACTGCAGCTGTTTTGGATGTTTTCCAGCTGTGCATAATCTCTATCAGTGTAGAATAAGGG
The DNA here is from genome assembly GCA_037177335.1 of Kiunga ballochi. Lineage (NCBI taxonomy): Eukaryota > Metazoa > Chordata > Actinopteri > Atheriniformes > Pseudomugilidae > Kiunga > Kiunga ballochi. The sequence goes on along the minus strand of JBAMIG010000016.1, from coordinate 7,258,629 downwards.
AACCCTTATTGTTTGGCAATAGCCTCATGACCCTTCCCAGGTTGATGGACAGCTACACTTCCTTCTCAAAGATCATTGCCAGGGTTTTTCCTGGTTTCAGTGTGTGATTAAAAAAACTCATTGCTTCTCTGTTTTGGCTTAGCTTTTTTAAAATAAAGAAGGATTTATCGTGTAATATGTTATTTGCTGATTGTACAGTATTTATGTTTGCACATTAGGTTTAAAAAAAGTTTTACTTTCAAATATAGGAGATTGAACTAAAAGACAGATCGGTTTACAGTAATTTGGTTGTAAATATCTAAAGTGATTTTATTTTTCTCTTTGCTATTCAGTGGCCTTTAAGCAGATCTGTCCTGCAGGGAAAGGATACTTTCTCCAAAGCATAACAGAGACTGTAGCTCTTCCACCCAACATCTTTGTCCACATGCCGGACATAGAAGGTAAGTCTTTGAGTTATTGCTTCTGCTTGTGGCACTGTAGTATTGATCATGTGGGTTTGTAGTTTTCATCTGTCTTTATCTCTTTTCTTTTCAGAACCAGAGAGAATGGTAGGACTTCATTTCTATTTTTTGCAACCGCTGTTTATTTTTTGCGGTTGCGAATTTGTTTTTTTCTCTTTATCTCTTATAAACAGGAGAAGCCGGCAGAGACAACCACTGCGAGGCAGGGTCAAACCAGCTCCAGTAGACCTCGTGTTCCCGGTAAACAAACTATCAGGCATGATTACATAACCCCAAGTATTAAGCCCAGTGAAAGTGAAATCATATAATCTTCTTGTGTTACTAAATGTACTTCAGCTGCCACAATGAGGTGAACATTTCTTATTTGCTGCTAAGAAGCAGAAAAATAGAGAAATGTTGGCCTCAAAGGATTGACACTAAACTATCAGGACCAAAGTTCAACATGTCATAGCTCCTCTTCAAGTCTGTCCACTTCATATCTCCTCTGTTGGATCCGCAGTTGTTAAACCCACCCCTCCGACAATCATCCGAATGACCCCAGGCAATGACCCTCTCGAAACACAGACAAAAGTCTTCCGTGAGTTTAACACAGATTCCTTTTCCACCTCATGAAGATTTGCATTTCTAAAATGCTGGTTCATGTTTCATGCACCTCTAAAATGCTGCATCCAGCTCTCCACATTCCTCAGTAAGACAGGAAACTGTGGTGAGCGCTGGACCCATCTCTAATAAATGACATGTTGACTTTCTCCAATCAGTTGCCTAATACACACTTTAATGGTTTGCGGTCAGAGTGATGTCATATTTGATCAATAAGACAACTTGTTGTACAAGAAATCGAAAGGATTTAGTAGACTTAGTGATTAAAGTCCTTCGCATGCTTTCATAATAATGAACTGTTGCTTTTCGGCATCGTGCATGTTGTGTTGATCAGCTGTGAAGCATGAACCAGCCATAGCACTCCCTCCACACGCATTCTGTTTATGGAAGTTGCCCCAATTGCTTTTTTTTGGTCTCTTTCTTGTTTTTTTGTTGGTAATTAAAATTAAATTATTCAGTTCACACTGCAATTCCATAAAAATAAAATGATTTCTCCAAAAGACATCAGTAATAAGATAGTATAGAAGTATAGAAGGAAGCTACTACCACAACCTTCTGTATGTGCTGTGTCTACTTTTATATATTATATATATATATAATATATATGCAAACACATACATACATTGCCCCTCTTTGTTTTCTTTATTAAAGCAGAGACAGATGAATGTAAACTAAGCAGGAGCATTTGTGGTCATGGAGAGTGTGAGAACAGCTTGAGCGGCCATATCTGTCATTGTCACCCCGGCTACCGTCTCAACTTGCTGAGGAACATCTGCGAGGGTAAGAGACTTTTAAGAGAGGGATTCTTTTAAGAGAGAACAAAAAGTCCAAATGGGACAACACACACTTCACATGTGTGTAATTTTAGGACAGTCCAGGCTAAGATGACTTAATGTGTGTTTATATTTAGGAAAATGTAGAAACTGATTGCATCAGGCATTTGCAGTGACTCCCTTCAGTCCTGAGTCAGTCTATATGAAACACCTCCCTTCACTGTTGAAACTTGGGTATTTTTCAGTCATTATTACCCTGCCAGTAATGTCTTCCAAAGTTCCAGCACTCTGTCTTCTATAGCTCTGTATGTATATAATACTCAGCACCATTTTATAGTACTTTTCTCATTGGCTCTCGCTTTTATTGCCCAGATGAAAACGAGTGTGAGTCAGAGCCATGCGGCCACGGAAGAGGCCGCTGTGTCAACACAGAAGGATCTTATAAATGCCTGTGTCGCCCAGGCTATAAACACATGGTGCAGCACGGAAGGCTCAAGTGCATCGGTGAGTTAGACTGATGTTATGTTATGTTGAGATGTTTTTTCCCCCTCTCCTGCAAGCAATCAGATGCTGGACTACATCTTGCCTTTTTTGCTTTACAGATGTAAACGAGTGCTCCAAGCCAAACATCTGTGGAGTTGGAGGCCCTTGTGTGAACCTGCCTGGTTCTTATAAATGTGAATGTCACAGTGGTTTCAGGAGCAGGTCACACCGTCATCCAGCTTGTGAAGGTACAAAAAGATATTCAGACCTTGGTTTGAAGTACATGAAGGAGGTCTGGAAAAAGATAGTACTGCTCTTTTCAACCTCAGAAGAGGTTAAAATTCTAACTTTACAGTAAACTTTGCACTACTTTTGTGCTTTTTTTAAATGGTGACATTTAGTGTGTCCTAAAGATTCACATTCACATCAGTCTGATTTTGCACGGGCATGCACACCCTGGTTATAGTAGAGATACTAGAACACAGGTTTTAGGTTGTTTACGGTTATATGTGCAAATGTTAACATTTACTGAAAGTAAAAAAACATTTGTATGTTTATTCTAGATATTAACGAGTGTTTAAATCCAAACACTTGTCCCAATGAGCAGTGTGAGAACACACCAGGCTCCTATGAGTGTTTTCCATGCTTGCCTGGTCATGAAGCTCATGCTGGCATGTGCTACGGTGAGTCAAATCCTGCCTCAAAATTAATACGAGTCAAGCTTTATTTTGTATTTACCGTTATTCTAAAGGGTCAAAAGGTCAATTAGATCTGTTAGGAAATAAATACTGATGTACCAGAATATTATAAAATCTGTATGCAAACTATGGAAAGTCTGTAGGATCATTATGGTCTTATCAATCTGTCCTGTTGTGATGATAGTCTATAACCTCTCTTTAAGTATTTCAGCTGAAGTTGGTTGATAAATTTAAGAATATAGCTGATGATGTGTGTTGGACTTAAACAACAAAACCTCCCTCATATTATTAGATATTAATGAGTGTCAGCAGCCTGGAATCTGTCCTAATGGGCGTTGTGAGAACCTTCCTGGTACCTACCGCTGCCTGTGCAACGAAGGATTCATTCATTCTGCCGACAGCAAAAGCTGCAGTGGTAAATCATTTCGACCATATCATTTTTTAAAAGTTATCAAGGGTAGTTTTTCTGATTCAAACTAATGAATGTTTCTAATTTTCCTCCATTCAGACATTGATGAGTGTGCAGATGTTTGGCTGTGCGCATATGGTCGCTGCATCAACACAGAAGGCTCCTTCCAGTGCCAGTGCCATCCGGGATACCAGCGCACACAGGAGGGCAGCCACTGTGAAGGTGGGAACTCTTCAAGAAACTATGCATTTATACGGGATCAACGTGGAAACCATGTCTCTCTTTTTAAAATAAAAAGTCATGTGTAAACTTTTTAGCTGAATGAGTCAAGTCTGTATACCTTACTGTATATCTGTCAGGGCACCATTTCTCCTTGACAGTTGTTAGTATAACATGCTTTGGTATTTGTCTATTTGTTTTACTCATGGGGAAAAAAGAGTAAGAAGATAGAAGGGAAAGCTGCAACCTTCAGCAAAAAACTCCAAATCAAGTCACCTTTGCTGAGTGTGTTTGTGTCTACACCATGCTGAGCAGTGTGAAAAGCAAGTACAGCAAACAGTTGTGCAAAAACTGGAGAAGCAAAACTATAGATGAGTATGGGCAGCATCAAGGTTGCAAAATCCAGTCACAGTGCAGCAAAAAGAAGCAGACCATGTGGCAGGCAAGCAGGAGGCAAGAAGATGTCTTTTAATAAGGCTCACTAAACAACCAACCTAACAAAACCCACTCAGAACAAGACCAGATAAAACAATGAACCCATAACCACTGAAAATTTAAGGACTTAAGTACCAACAGAACCAAACAAGACAGAAGTGAACATAATCTAAATCAACACAGATGAACTAATTAACATGAAACAAAGCTAAACCTAACAACATGACAATAAAACCTACAAAGTAAAACAAGAAATAAAAACACAAATCCATGACACAGTAGAATATTAAAACAAGAGATCAGCTTATCTGCTCAGCTAGCAGTGGGCTCATGTGATCTATCTCCACCTGAGTGAGAAGTTACATTACGGCTGGAGACTCTGACACAAACACATAAAAGAGCGAGATCTCAGTTTGACAAAACTTACCTGAGGAAGCCAAACACTTCCCGGGAAGAAATCCAGAGGAAGTTTCAGTTTTTTTTAGTTTTTTTTTTTTGTAGAATGATAAAATGAAGCTCTCAATAAAATAAAATAAAAAAGTAGCTTTCACAGTCAAACAAGGAGGAGTTTTGCTGTTTCAGAGACTGGATGTTTTCACTGCATCACATCGTAAAATCTGAAGAGCAGGCAAGGTAAAGCTTGAAAACATGGTCCTCATTAAGTATCCTATTGTAAATATCTGTGGCGATCTCAAAGCAGCAGCTGAGATCTGATGGACCCAGAACTGCTTATGCATTCACAGCTGCAACAGTTTTCAGAAGCAGCTGCTGCACACAAACGCAGGGCAGTCCCTATTCTTTATTTTATGTCTTAGCTGAGTGTAACTCAATAAACCCTGAGTCTGTATCAGCTTATAATAAAAAAAAAACACTTTGGCCCAAATTTAAGCAACATAGTTATATTTTAATTTGTTAAGGAAAGAGCCAGAGCTTCAGTCTTCCACTGCAAATCCCCTGATGTCTTTTTGCTTTGTTTTGTTTTTCTTCCATTCAGATATTAATGAGTGCGAGAGGCCATCAAACTGTCTGAACGGCCGCTGTATTAACAACATGGGTTCGTACCACTGTGAGTGCTGGAAGGGGTACACGCTGGTTGGAGGCAGAGAATGCCAAGGTCAGTCTCTTCCAGCCCATAACAAAACATCAGACTCATGCAGAAATTTCATCTTCTGTCTTATTAAGATCATGTCTAAGGAATATTAATACTATCTTATCTAATTGTTGTAGACAGTCGAAGGGGTCTTGTTTTCTTTTTTAGCTGTTTCACAAAAAGATTTATGTGACATTATTCCAGCATTTGTCCTGTTTTTTTTTTTTTTGTTTATTCATATTTTTCATAATGTTACAATTATGTAATTATACATTATATTTATACATATAATGTTACAAATTAAACTACTCAATACTGTCCAACTCTGCGATGTTTGCTATCAGACACAGATGAATGTACTGCCGACAGAAGTCTCTGCCAGCCCTACGGCATATGTGAGAACAGACCAGGCTCATACGTGTGTGTCTGCAAACATGGCTATGTCCTCTCAGAGGATGGACACATCTGTGAGGGTAAGCTCGCTTTGGTGCAGAATCACATTCCTCTCACTGCATGTGCATGGTAAATGTTTATCTCCTGCATGCTGTGAAACTAAAGTGTTTCATGTAAATACAAACTAAATCAAAAGACCTAAAATCATGTAACCATAGTTTACAGTTACATCAAATAAGGGACACAAAAACCTGTAACAACAAAAGAAAAGTTAATAAGCTAATGGGACTTGCACACCAAATCGTTGTGTTTCTTTTGCATCTGTCCCCTTTTTCGTCCTGCAGCAGTTCGAGTGCAGACAGATGAGAAGAAGGAGTGCTACCTGAACCTCGACGACACTGTGTTTTGTGACAGCGTCCTGGCCACCAACGTCACCAAGCAGGAGTGCTGCTGCTCCATTGGAGTAGGCTGGGGAGACCATTGTGAGATCCACCCCTGCCCCGTCTCCCACTCTGGTACGTTTGTACGAGAATCCTTATTTGCTATTGAAAAAAAAAGAAAAATAGGATTTATCTTCTGTAGTTTGTTCTGATTGTACATTAAACTTGTATCGTGTGTCCATCTCCAGCTGAGTTCCACTTCCTGTGTCCAAATGGACAAGGGCTCTACTATGAGGAAAGACTCCAGTATAACCTACCTGCATACCACGGTAAATATTATGTAATTTAAATAAGAACAATCACATACTGCTCATTGAGGTTACATCATAAGATATTGATTATTTCTATGTTTACAGTTAGTCACTAGTGATAATTTGCCTTTTTGCAGATATTGATGAGTGCTCCTTATTTGCCGAGGAAATCTGTAAGAAAGGCCGCTGTGAGAACACGTTGCCAGGCTATGAGTGTTACTGTCAACAAGGCTTCTACTATGATGGCAACCTTCTCGAGTGCATTGGTACGTGCTCTTATACACTGTGAACATCTATGACCAATCAGTGTATCTGTTTTATGGCTCACGGTGCGTGTTCTCCCTCAGATGTGAACGAATGCCACGATGAGTCTCTGTGCACTAATGGTCAGTGTGTCAACACCGAGGGCTCCTTCTACTGCATCTGTAACCGGCCCTGGGCTCCAGACACTAACAAGAAGAAGTGTGTGATAGCCACGATCGTAGGTCTGTAAGCTCTGTCTGATTTTAAACCTTTTTTATAGACAGTGAATGCTAATCGTGAACACACTGATGTTTTCACTACGCAGATGTGAATGAGTGCGAGAACCCTGAAAACTGTAAGAATGGCCTCTGTGTGGACACCTTGGGGTCCTACTACTGCATTTGCACTCCCCCATGGACTCTAGCCATCGATCGGAACAGCTGTGTAACTCCTGAGGAGCAGGCAGGTGAGTGACATCCTGAAAATAAAGTTGATATTCTGTTAATCTTTTGCAGTTTTTAAAAAGGGAATAGTCATTTGTAGACCATAGATGCATACTATTTAATAAAAATACAGAGACGATACATCAGATTTATTTTTTTCATTTCAAATTAGCTCTGATACAAAGATAAAGCCCTTTTCACACATTTTCTGTTAATTTGGTGGCATCTAAATGTGTGAATCCTGGTTCTTTTGTGTATTATTTTGAAACAAATCAGATGAGATCAGACTTATAATAAAAACTATGACTTTTAAACAGTCTACAATCACACACATAGACACACATACACACACACACACATATGGTTATCTATTTTTAACTCACTCTGTGGCTACGTGTAGTTTAATTGAGTTGTAGTAAGTTCAAGGGGGAGGGTTTTCTAATTATATCAAAGTAATTCTGAGACATTTTCTGTTTATATTGATTTGATATTAATCATTTCATACCATGGTGAATATAAGTGGAACCCAAATTGATTTCAAAGATGTTTTAGGTTACATGAATTGTAATGACTGAATGGGATTGCTTTATTACGAAATAACATAGAGTGTTAAGGGACTGTTGTTGTTTTTTATTGCCTGATACAGTAGCAGAGAAATATGTGAATTTAGCTTTCTCATTATTGCTTTTAGAAGCTTTAATTTTATAGAGTTGCAGTCAGATAAATGTGAATGAGCTGACTGGACACTTTAATAAGAATCATTGGGATAAGTTGAAATGTGATCAGAAAAGTGCTCAGAAGACATTTAATATGCTGCTCATTACACACAGGCATGGCTAAATACAGAGGGAGGAACAATTATGGACCAGTGTGCGAATGATTGGATGGTTTTAACAGAATGATGAAGCCAGTAATTATATATTATTAAATGTGTAAAACAGGATTTAGATACTTCTTATGCCTGTGTGTATACATACCCAGACAGCAGATCATCGTGGTGACTTCCTTCTGGGTTGCGTGAAGGTGTGAGAGTTTTTTTCTTGGCTCTTTTTCTCAGATACTGAACCCTGCTTAACTACCACAGCTAGTACTATCCCTCCCCCACTCCGCTGTGCAGGCCATGAGTGGCCCTGCATCAATGTTTTGTATTTAAAAGTACAAAGAATATTCTTTATTTTTTAAAACAGCTTTTATGATTGGATGAGTGAGACTGAAAGTTGGACATGAGACACAGAGAGCATACTAATTATAAGATATTTTTAGTGCAACAGCTCTTTCCGGAAAGTACAAATACTCCATAAAGTACTAAAATAAAAATAGTCACATGACTCAATTTTAGCAAACTATCTGCATATATTTTTAATTCGGTTATAGTTGACTCACATTTTTATTTCATTTAACTACAAACTGAAAAAATCTCAAGTAGCTGGTTGCCTTTGTAATTATATGTTTAAAGATCTGCTTTAATTTTTGCTGAACTGTTTCCAAGTTTTCCAAATTTAGTCCTATTATAATCGTGTCATTGACCTCTGCTTGGAAACATTGCCAGTAGTAAAGCAGTCACTGGATCTGCTGTTTTGATTAGACACCCAAGCACTGCTTTACTTTCATCTTTAGTCAATTTACATTTAAAGTCAAATTCTGGCTTTAAAACAAACCACCTGCACCTCCTGCTAGTTAATGACTGGTGTTGATTACATCCACACAATGGATGAATGAATCGATAGCGATGAACTTGAAAAGCATGTACTTGGACTTATGCTCTTTGTAGGAACTTGTTACTTTCACAAATTCATGGTTAGAATGAATGAATGGGGGTAAAAATAACTTGTCTTTTTATGGTCTGGAAATAAGAAAAGTGTGTACACACTGGCTTATGTAACAATGTAGATATTTCCAGACAAACATCTGCACTAGAAGCTGAAGCACTGTGTTTACAGTAGACAGTAGATGCAGGATTATGCATGACCCCACTGCATCCTCACTTTGAACAGATGTTGAGCAGATGTGAATTATTATGTCATTTAATAAGCACAATATCACTTCAATAAATGTTCAGAGCTTGAAATGTTCCGTTTACAGTAGGACTGTGTCCAGGTTCTGTGTATTGTACCTGACAACACACAGAGAGAAGAACTGAATAATGCAAAAACACCTCATACAATAGTTTCAAAAGTAGATGGACAAGAATTTTTTTAATTAAAAGCTAGTTGGGAAACATCCCAAACAGAAGATTTTGCTGCACAGGTGAACTGTTCTTAATTTTATGAAGCAACACAAGCTGGCCCCAAGCAGATGTTCATACTGTAATCAGTGTCTGTGGTGCCCTTTGCAGATGTGAATGAGTGCCAGGACCCCTCGTACTGTAAGAACGGGAGGTGTGAGAACACGCCCGGCTCCTTTCACTGTTTTTGCGATCCTCCCCTCACCTTCAGCGCAGCGCTGAAACAGTGCGTCTATGACGGTGGGTAAAATCAGTTTGCCTGAGCCTGGCTGCTCACAATGAGTCTTGGCTTCCCTCCACATCTGCCACTAATGTTGCTCTTTATAATTCCTCTCACTCTTTCTGGCCTTTTATTGGCTTTACGAGGAAATATTTCCCATTTTGCCCACTTTACAGAGTCAATTGGACAGTCACCAGCTTTTCTTGTTACAGAACATTTGAGCATCTATAGTGTAAAAAACTGTCTCGTAATTCCCTCTGCATGTGTATCTTTCATAAAAAAATTTATGTCTCTTTTGTATGTGTTTTAATGGTTAACTGTGAAAATCGAAGCACATCCACTGATTTAATAGCTTCAAGGATCACCTTTAGCAGCAAAGCAATCATCACATTTTAAAAATTTATAAAATAAAAAATCTTAATTTTCTGATATGGAAACATGACTGTAAACTGAAATGCATGGATTTTATTTTTTTATTTATTTGTTTTGCACAGTTCATAGCGAGCAAGCCACTATTATTCACCAAGAATGGATGCAATCAGCTCTTAAATAAAAATTTAAGTTAATAGCCTAAACAACTGGCACATAATGGGTCTCTAAAACTGGTTTGAATGTCCAGCATCTTTTGTGACCTAAATTAAAGCACATTTACTGGAAAATCTAAGGGACAAAGCTCTATTTAGGTAAAAAAAAAAAAAAATCCCACATTTTCAAGATCTCATACTTTGATACATGCAGGCATTAACAGACTTGGGCTGAATTAGACAACAGGCTGTTGAGGAAGCCTTTAATTTAAATCAGTTATCATGGAGCAGAAAAATCCATGTCAAATCTGCAGGAAAGTGGCTCTATACTTGAACTGGACATCTTTTACTAATACAGTTACCCTTTATGAAATGGCATGCTTCAGTTTGTGTATTACAGTTGATACTTCAGATGCAATGACAGGCTTCCAGTCTGTTTTTATCCCAACTATAAGAAAAGACTAGATTAAACATTTACTGATGCAGCTTTGATAGTTTTTATTGTGTATTATGAAACACTACTTACATCATTTTAATCTCAACCAAATACTGTTCGGATTTAAAGTCATGCCTTTGTATTGGAAAGGTTCAGTGTTATAAATTAATAGATTTTGTGAGTTCAAAAAGTGAAGGAAAAAAACTTATGAGTCAACAATAAGTCACACATTTTCTTTAATTTTTCGATTTGATATAAATCCATTATCCTATTTTTATGACTGGTAAAAATATTTATCATTATCCATTGTGGAACTGTGGTGTGAAATTAATTCAGTCATTGTCCTGCTGTGTTAATAATTTGTTTCATGTGTGATTCAATCCAGAAAGAGATGTCATAAGATATCTTTTAAAAGATATAAGTATAAAAAAAGATCAATTCTCTCGTAATGATAAGCCAACTTGGCAAACCCCTAAAAAACCCAAACATAACCCCTGTATCATCATAGTTTAGATTGGGGTTGTATTTTATTGTGTATTGGTCCAACACACTGCCATATGAGTCTTCCTTCCTGAGGATTATTTATAAATTTATATAGTGAATAAGCCACTCCCATCTGGCTGTGTGACTGTAACACTGAGACAAATTTCTTATGTACAGTATTGGACTACTACCACCATGAAACACCTTCTTCCAGCACAGTGGAGGAAAGTGTGGATTTAGTTTGCTGCATGTCTTTTTTTCCTTTGGGGGAAAAACTGTTTATTGCAGCTGGTGCAGATTGTTAAGGTGTGTCCCTGATAGACCAACATGCGGCTTCATAAGGATGCTCACTGTTTTGGTGGCATATTAGAGAGACACAGATCCTACAAAGGGTTAATATATATTTTAAGTTTGGGACTTTTTCTTGTATTTGTGTCTTTTCTTTAAGCCAGAGGACACCTTTAAATTTACACTTGAGTAGGAGTTTACATAGTGAGCCATGTCAGTGGATGGTGACATGAACTTACCTTGTGACAGGCCATGTATCTGTGTTTCGTTTACTATTAGACAAAAGAAGCATGTTGATGGTCTGATTTCTAGTGGTTTATCAATGGTACTCTCATTTTTAAATGTCTCTTAGAGAGTCAGCTGCCCGAATGTAGCCGAAGCGTGCCACAGCCATATCAGACCAACGTTTGCCTGCTGATTTTAATTGAACATTTTTTTGGGTCAGGTTCTGATAAGGTATCTCAAACTGCTTTGACACCATATGGTGGGATTTTTTGCGTGTTATTTTAGGTTTTCATTTTTGGTCTTATATTACATAACAACTAAATTCCTTTGGTGTACTGTTGACCCATTCAGTGAAAAGTTGATCAAACAGGAAGTAGAACAAACGTCATACCCGGATAACAGTGGCCCTGTGAATCCAAAGCAACACAGAAGCTGGTGTGTTGAATTTCGGTCTGAAGACTTGCGTTGTCTCAAAACCTGCACATAAGCCAGTGCAGGCTCAGAAACATGTAAATTCCTACATGGGTGTGGTTAATTTGCTATGCTGTCTCCTGAAACAGCTCATCCCTTCAGCAACTGACCAATACGGTGGTGTGTTGGACTTTTTTCAGACTCTTTATTTAGATTCATACTTAATACAGACTCTCTGTTAATAGATAATTATCTTTGGTCATACAATATTTAAAATCTCATGCTTGGTTTTCTTCTGTTATTCTAACCTAGATCGCACTGCAGCCCACAAGGATGTGTGTTTCGTTCAGGTTGATGAGGGTCTTATTTGCAGTGAGCCGGTGAAGGACCTGGTGGTGACCTACTCAGAGTGCTGCTGCCACTATGGTAGTGGCTGGGGGCCCGAATGTAACACCTGTCCATCAAGAAACTCAGGTGAGCTGATACCTCGATCCTACTTTTACCTGCTGCCCACCCCTTTTCTTTTTAAATAAAAAGTTTCTCCTTTATTCAGAGATGTTCAATCATCTGTGTGAGATGCATCTGGACACTGAGTCTGATGGGGAGCAGGACTTCCTGGCAGCCTTTGCCAACTACAACCCAGGTGAGATCATATATATAATTGGGACTAGGGTATGTGGCGGAAAAATGTAAATGTTATAAGTGCTTCATATCAGTCAATATCAGTAATTATTGATTTTTTATGAAGACCAGAAAAAAAAAGGCAGAATTTAAAAATGAAAAAAGTTACTGAAATTGTTAAAAGTGTAAACACACCTATAAAAAAAACCCTGCTTAATAAACCTATCAGTGTTTAAAGTAGATATTAAATAAAATTTCAAACTAAATGTGCAAAGTTGCTTGTAAATGAATTATGAATTAAATTAATATCAAAATCAATCTTAATGTACTGATATCGACAAATATCATAAACATGTGGTTATTTTCAACTGCATTACCAGCGGCATTGTAACCCTCAGATGTTTTCAGTCAAGCCCCTTTAATATAAACCAGTATAAGTCACTGTATATAGGTGCTGTTTTACATAACTGGCCACTCTTCCAGTCACTTCTGATCCACCACTGGCGCCATGCTCACAACCAGAGCAAGACTATTACAGGCTGATATGGGATGGAGGGAATGAGCGACTATCGAGAAGTTCGGCAGAATTCCTGTAGGGCCGCATAACATTTGCGCTCCTACACTGACATTTATACAACTTATATGAACTTTCAGGATGTTTTCAGGAATACTTTTTTTCTGCCGGACTAGTGCCATCCATCCAGTGGTCTCTGTCCACTCTGACACACAGTGATGATGGAGACATTTGCGCCCCATAAGCAGTACATATATGCTGATAAGTGTGTGAAAATCACAGACCTTATCAAAGGTCAGAGAATTCATCTTAACACAGAAGCAGAGGTGATGAGGTTATGATGACAATCACTGACTGGCACAAACTGACGTTTCTCTAAGTGCTCTAGCACTCCAGGCAGGTACAGTCCGACCAGAGGCAGAAAATGAGGAGATGGGGAAGACGTGCAACATAGTCACTGGATTTTGGGAAGCAATTTAAGTCTGTTTGTTGGCTTAAGTTGTTGTTGTTTTGATGTTTAGACGTTCCCTTCTGTCTTAAAACTGTGGCTTTCTGTTTCATTTAAATGCTCAGTAAGCCTAATTGCTTAAAAATGGTTATGAAATAGGCAATACCAAAAGATCATTTCCCAATATATTCTCCTTGAGTTTTTTTTTTGTTTGTTTGTTTGCTTTTTTGCATTTATTTTGTAGTAATACGTTCCTAAGATCAGTTTATACAGATTACCAGCAGAGTAGACAAATACTGAACCAGATGTCATTAAACTACTCAGCAGGGTACTTGACCAAAACTTCTCCTGTGAACTTTTAAAGCAAAATTATTAGAAACATATTTAATACATGGGATAATATGGAAATAACTAAGTACATTTTGACAAGTGAATAACTGAATAAGTGTAAATATAAAGATAAATAGATGCTGAGGTGGTTTTTAAAACAAACTAACTTGAGGAAAATATAGAAAATTGCTCCTTAATGACTACAGTTGTTGCCCTTGTCATGTTGGTTTTGACCTTTCGGGCTCAGTTTAGTCAGAATAAGGAAGTACATATGTTTTTATGTTATTTATTATGGCCAGGAAATGTTTTCCAGAGTATTCTTGTCAATTTGCAAATGAACACAGATAACATTGCCTAGGTAAACAGGTGTTTATGGACAAAGTTGTTTTAATCCCTTTTGTCTGTTTGTGCATACTAACCACTAGCAAACCAATGTTTTTTTTAATTGCAATTAGCCTTAAGGCAACATATCACTTGTTATTGAACATTTTTATTGAGCCTTTTTTCGATCGACATATATTGTTGCCGAATCACAGCCCAACGCTATTTTCTATTTACATAATGAGTGTTTGTATAACCTGATGTATTAGAGCAAGCTTTTATTTATTTCCATTTTCTGTGCCACATTTTCTCTTTTCATCTGCATGTTTATATAAAGGTGACAGTTCAGAAGAGGATTCGGATGAATGCAGCTGTGCAAACGGTCACTGTGTTCGTTCCTATCTGGGCACCATGTGTGACTGTAACCCAGGCTTTAGGCTAGATCACTCTCGTACCCGTTGTATAGGTTTGTATTATTAATATAACTATTCTTTAATTCTTTTATATGTGTGTGTGTATATATATATATATATATATATATACATTTAAAGTGACACCTATGCTATGTTACTACTGTTTGATGATGTTTCATGTTGTTTAATGGGTTACACTTCCTCATAAGTCCTTTTGTGCATTTTTTCAGACATTGATGAGTGTGCAGAACCTCGTGCCCATGTTATTCCCTGCAAAAATGCTCGTTGTGTGAACACCACTGGTTCATACAAGTGTTATTGCAAGAGTGGCTTCGTGACCACACGAAGGCCAAATGTATGTGTCCGTCGCAGGAGTCGGTAACGTCCAAGTGCCACTCTGCTCATCCCTATCAATGAAGCACAAAGGCCCCAAATATGCTGTGCACACACTTTATTTTCTAATACTCCAAATGTGTGGCTGTGTGTATATGCAGTGGACCTAAAATATGGTCCTTATCAGGAGCCAGGTCATCATACTGGTTTATATTTAAAGTCTGCAACATTGTCACCTCTTTCAGACGTCATTTCGGTTTTAAAAAGTCATTGAAGGGACAATGAATATGTTTGTTCATTAGTTAAGCAGATTTTGTATTTAATGTTTTTAAAACTGTTTTGTAGTCTAAGTTTAAATTGTACATTGTTGTCATTTTATCCGACGTGCTCCATGTTTCTTTTCCCTTTGTTTTGACTATCTCATCTCAAGCCTCCGCTTGTGTTTGAACGATCACCATGGTTTCGCTGATGTCTTCAGTCCATGTTTGTGTACTATTGGAACGCCATTAGAGCTTTTACAGGATCCAGTGTTCCCCTTTTACATTCCCATTAAATCCATATTATGTCATGTTTAGCGCTGCCTCATCTGAAGTGTATTTTATACGGTAATCAAACTATTTTTAATTTGTTTAATTGTACAGTTTGTTCATTGGAGTGGATTTTTGGTGCCCTTGTTTATTTGTTATTGTACATTTTTTAAACCCTAGGATGTTGTTTTATTTGACATGTGCACCTAAGTGAGCTTAGTGGACAAGTTTTCTTTTTGTTTTTTGTTTTTTTATGCACTAAGCCGTTAAATCAGAGGAAATATTTGCTAAAGGTCGCCTTTTGTGGAGAACCAAGAAAGTTTACTATCTTTTGTTATAGTTGCTTCATTAATTACCAAACCAAAGATGTGAGGAGATGAATTTAATAAAAACAGAAGAATTGAAAAAGTTGTGCTTGATGTGTTTAAAGCTGTGTTTGCACAAATGAACATGTGAATTTAAAAACTGGTCAGCTGTATTTTATTCTATAATGGTTATACTATGCAAGATATTCAGAGGTACTGTCACACACACTTAGGGACCAAATAAATGTTTCAATGTTTTCGTAGTGCCTCTGTTAGATTTGTGTAAAGACTCCTATTTTAATTAATTTATTTGGTAAAACTAGTATATTCTGAAACTTTTTTTCTGGGTCTGTTGCCAGCTAGGGTTGTTTATTATCATGTTTTATACAACCCTGTTCTTTGCGTACTTCATCTTAAGTACAAAGACCTTCTAAAACAGGGACATCCATAGTTTTGTAATATTTTAGATGATAAAATATATAATGTAAGGCTGGAGGATCTGAATGATTTCTCTGATTGGGAAATTCCGCTAGAAATTTTCCCAGATACATTGAAGAGAGATGAAAAAGTCAACCTCCGGTGTCAAGCTTTTTTCTTTTTCTTTTTTTTTTTTAGCAGAAACTACCATAAAAAACATTACAGTATGAAAGAAGTAAGTTAAATTGTGAAAAATATAAATTAAATAAAATCTGGTATTTTTCAGACTCGATCGGTAAAACTCTTGGTTCATGCTTACTATTGTTTAATTGTTAAACTGATTTGAAGAGCCAGTATCAGCCCCTATAAAGCTTTGAATTAATATCACTGATACTTTTTCGAATGACTCTGTCTCAGAATATAAGATAGGAATTTGCTTCCTAATACTTATTAAATAAAATAATATATATTAATTGAAAACAATAATTTTTCGACATTTTGCGGGTTAAAAAACAAAAGATCTTTGAGATCAAATAAGTCCCGACATCTTCCACTAGAGGGCGCTGGTGGGAAATGATTCACACGTGCTCTGTAGTTGGGAGTAAATTTTAGGAAGCATCAGCACACATACAAATCTCATCTTGTTTTCCAACACAGTAGATTCATTTCCACTTTTTAATTATTAAAAATCTCTCAGCTACAGAAATGATTCTTTATTTTCGTGACATCTGGTTTTCATCAGATACGGTTTAAAAAAGAAATCATATTTTAATCATTAACCACATTTAAAAATGGCTGCATTCATCTCAGGTCAGGTTATTAAGCTGAATATTGCCCTGGATATGCCGGTACATCTCTTAGCTTTTTTAAAAATAGTTTGTGTATGACTATCTCACATACCTGTTCATAACAGGCATTTCTTTTTCTATTTGCACAAGAAGAAATTAGGTACCATAACATATAAAAAAAAGCAGTCTCTTCTTAGCCAGACCCAAGATGGTCTTGTGAGTTTAGAGAGTCACGTTGCACCAGAGTGGCACCACAGCTCCTCGCTGTCCTGGTTTCATTCTGTCTAATAATTATATAATATTAAACTGGAACAGCAGGGTGACCTCCAGCAACTAGTTTAGAGAGAGACAGAGCTAAGAAACAGGACATGAGAGGCAGGGGATGAGCAAGATCCAAAACGAAAATAGCAAAGTTGTCCTTGCGAGACAACTATGCTAAAAGATTGGTGTTAGGGATATAAATATATAAAAAGTAGGTCACACTGACCGGACAACAACCCACTAGGTAATGGTGGCTGTAGACTGCAGCAAGTAAACTTTGTCTATCCAGGACAATTTGTGTTTTTAGTGGAACTAACATGACATAGCAGGATAACAATTATTCCTAAAAGTGACAAGCATATTTCAGACCTGCCACACGGTGAACACAGACTACAGTGACATTTACAGCGCACCATAAGTCTCTGCTAATTAATTTGATTAAACCAGTCAGTCTGACTTCTTAATGGGGGTGTCATCAATGTTGACATAATTACAGGAACTAATTTGTTGTGGAGAGAAAAGGAGAAGATGTTGCATGAAAAATAGCTTTTCGTTTCTTCCAAGATAATGTGCCAGCATGAATCGTGCACCTTTAAGCAGAATTTAACACTTAAAGGTTTTACTTAATGGTATCTTAAGGAGAGGTAAGCAGGACAAATGCTCACCGATTTTGATCATTTTCTTGTCATTGATATTGTCTTTTAATTGGAAAGGTTTTATATTTAGTAGCAACCAATTGTATTTATCTGTAAGAAGATGTGCTGCATGTTTGGTTTTCTATATCTGGACTAAACTGTTTTTTTTTCTTCAGCTTGAATGTCCCTGTCCCAGACACCCAATTCAAGGTTAGACCCCCTCCATTTCTCAGGACTGGAGTCATATGATTCAGCTTTAAGGATGTGATATCAGTCACGCTCATGCAGTGTAGCAGGGTAGGGGGAAATACAAATAATTTCCACACAGCATTGAAAGCATGCTTGAACCAGCTCTACCAAACACCACCCCCAGCCTGGTCAGTACATGTACCAATGATGACCCCACCCACCCACGTCCCATCTTTAGTGAGCAGACAGAGGGGGGTTTAGCCTAAACTGCTGCAATCTGCAGAAATCACTGTGTTGCACTCACTCTGGCAGCCAGTGGTAGCCTTATATCCTGCACTCAGCTCTTTCCCTTTGTCATGGTGGATTGTAGATGAGCCCTCTGCTGGGGTGAGGGGTCTGTGATGAGAAGTAGGGACAAGGCCAAGGGGTGTAAACAGGTCTAGTGTGTGTGTTTGTCTGTCCCTTCAGTGCTGACACATCCATGCAGCCCAGATGGCTTATTTTGAAGATCGATGGCTGTTATTTCTTTAGCATCGCTGTGTTGCATCTGGACAAAGGGACTGTAACCTCTAGTATGAGCAAGTCTACATAAACTTAAGAAAAATAAACAATGAATGACCACATCAGAAGTTTGGAGAACTATATGAGAAATTGTTTATCAAAGCTGAAATGTTCTGAAAAATTTGCTTAGCAATGATATACTTCTGTGGTAGCTGAGGCAATGTTTTATCTTAAATCTAGTGGGAAAAAAAGGTGAAAAAGGAGAAAAAATGTCACATGATGGCCACATAACGGCTTAAGATGTTTTCTGATTTCAAACAGAAAGGGTCGAACCAAATAGATTTGTTTAAATCCACTCAGAGAATGCGACCACAGACTCTTCTCCAAGCTTTACTCATTTCCCTAAAAAGATAATGCAATGACCTGCTAATAATCTAAAAGTTATACTTAACTAAAACTAGTATATACAAGGCACATTTATGGGTATTGTACATTTCATGTGCAAGAGCATTGAAAACATTTTAAAAGATTTTCCCATTCAAAGTGTATAAAACACTACATGGTTTCTGGGAACTGAGAAGACTGCAGTCAGAAAACCACAGGCAGTCTCTACTGCTGCAGTTTGAAAAGCAAAATGTTCAGACTTGTTGGTTTTGACGTTTCTTTTTAGGCTCCAAATGTTTTCATTGGGGTCGATTCTGCAGGTAGAACGCAAGAGCTGTTGATGAATCCTGCATGTTTCTAACCCTAATATGAGCGCAATTCAGATAAATCACATAAAGGTAAGTAATGAAAAGAGAAAAGGTAACAAAATAAACAAACAAAAAAACAACAAATTCTGCCTGGAAGAAAGGACTACAGGTAACGTTGTAGAAGAAGAAGTCTTCATCTGTGTTTATTGATATTAAACTATATATATATATATGTATATATATATATACATACATTTCATAGCCCATAGATCAGGGAAATGGGCTTAAAATATGTGGTTGGTACAAACCAGTCCAGTGATGGATGCCCTGTCACTTTCCTCATACTGGTAAGAAAAATGTGCTTTATTGTGCACCTGAATAGCTTTTTTTAAACAGTTAGTATCTCTCTGCAGGACTGGTCCCAGATAATAGCGTAAAACTAACTGGATCCGTTTTGGGAAATAGATTTTCCTCATAAGTTATTTGGTAGCCCACAGCACATCAGTCTAGGCTGCAACAGTTATTTAATGCTGAATAATTACAAACATTATTACTGAGCAATTTGAGGAAGTAAACACATGTTTTGATTTCATGCTGTGATACCAACAACCCTTTCTATTTGCAGTTTCCTTCCTTCTGTCACCAGATTGTATTTATGAGTGTAATCAGAGCTGTGCCTCTGTTGATGCACATTGCAAAGTACAACTAGGGAAATTCTACACATTGTCTGAGATCGTTCTTTTTCAAGCTTGAACAAATCTACGACAAATACATGTGGATGAAAACAAATGTTCTGACATCTGAAAAGTTTAGCATTAATGGTGCCTGTGATGATGTGTGCGTTAAACTAAAATATGTGTGTTTTTTTATTAAGCTTTCACATGCTTATGGCTGCTTTGTGTATTTTGCATTTGTTTGCTGTATGACTGTACTTGAACTCAGAACCTAAAACCACACAAATGGAAGATGAAATATAGATGTGACTGGTAGAGGTGGCGTAAGTGCAGAGGTAAATATCACACATCTGCAGATGTTTCTTTTCCTGCAACAATTTTAGCACTAATGCAGACTTCTTCCCCAGTCTTTAAGTTTATTGTTTACATTCCACTGAGTTGGAAGTTCAATACAATGACTGCTAGTGCAAACTCAAAAAGAATGCTATTGTGACGTGTTGACTTATTGCGAGTATGTGAAGACCTAAACTGAGACAGGTGATTATCTGCATGTGAATGAGGTTAAAAACAAATATATTTCTGAACTAACTCATGAACCAATGTGCCTCCAGAACATTGCAGAGGCTGGTTTATAAACGTTGCTGGTATACCAAGTTGAATGCTCCCTTTCTTCAAGATATTCAAATGGAAGTATGGAGATCATGCTTAAATTTATGAGTAAGTTATGAGTAAGTGTCTTACCTGCAACAAACAGCAGACAGACCTCTCTATAGGGAGAATCTCAGAGTAATTCTGACAAGAGAATCAAACTGAGAACAACTCAGAACGGGGTCAGTATTTGTCATCAATATAAACCAAATAAAACTTCAGAAATATATTCGTTAATGCAATGTCATTAAATAGTTTCCTACTGCATCCCTTTTGCGTGTTACAGTTAATTACTTTGTCACTATTTTGTCTCGGGAGTTATCTCACATTTGTTGGATAATTCACAGCTGGGCTTTACTTTAGCAATGATTAAAAACATGCAAAGCATTAACACTACAAGCTGTTCAGTGATCTTTACTGTCTAAGTACAGCTGTTTCTTTTTTTTAGATTAGAATCAGGAATCAGGAGTCACAGCAGTGACACATGTGGCAGCTATCAAATACGCAACAATGTGTTGCATTTCAATTGGTTTTCAATAGAAAAAACAGTGACAAGTAAATATTGCAGTGTGTAATTCAACATATAGTATTCCCTATACTATTCCATATA
>JBAMIG010000016.1:7205442-7217933 GCA_037177335.1 Kiunga ballochi | reverse complement strand
TATAGCCTTGTATCTGGGCAGCAGAACAGCTTTTGACACTGAGACTTCTGCTGAGTTCTTGACATTTCACACTCGTGGTGTGTGTTTGTTATTCGTATGTAGTAGTTGATTTGGTCAGTTTTCTCATGAGATTGACCTTGGGCCGTCTTTTCCTCCCTTCTCCCCCCTTATCACCTGCAAATGCAGAAAACTTTGGTCGCCATGTTTACTGGCATCAGAAAGAAGACAACTGATGTTGTATTTAGAGGTTTCTATATTAATCCCCCCTATCAATTTTTCTCATTACAATAGCAAACCTGTCAAAAAAAGGCAGACTTTCAGCACTTGAGCAACATGAAACTGTATAAAAGTGTAAGGGTAGCTCATTTTAGATGTGGCAAAGCTGTGGTTTGTAGAGTCTTAAGCAACGGAGGGGCAGTTCTGCTTTTACTGAGGGGAAAAAGTCAAAATGGTCATCTGCACGTGTTGTTTTGTTCATGACAAGTAAGAGTAAAAATATAACGCAGATATTTGATAAATGTACACACATGCACTCACAACTTGTTCCTTTTTGACAATAACAATTTCTTTTGAAACTCGCTAAAAATCTCAAATATATTTTATATTGCTAGGAATATTGCTTGTCAGAACAAGGCCACGACTAAGAAGGAACTATGAGTCTATTCATCCACGGTTTGAGTTTAATTCCTATTTTAGAAGCTTAAAGTTGTGTACATAACGTATCACCTTTATCCCAGTTGCTCTGGAGGTTTGCTCAAACTACCCACTGGCTGCACTGAAGAATGCTAACCACAAAGTTTGCATTCCTTTTTTTTTGTCTCGTTGGTATGTGACATGACTTCATGGTAGCGCTTTTGATACATATCTTATCTGCTCTACTCTGCAGTTTCACACAGCAAAATAGTTCAAGTCTAATGACTGGTTTCATTACTCTCACTGGGCGTCCAGATAAGAGGATTTATTTGAACATCTGAAAAAAGAATTTTTTTTAAAATATTTTATATATATATATATATATATATATATATAGCTCCTGGGTGCTGTTACTGAACCATTGAATTCCCAATAAATTCTGCTTAGTTACTATTTTTATGATTTTGACACTGAAATATATCCCATTAGAAATACATGCTAACAAGCAATCACTTATTTTATAACCTTGTCTGTCAAAAATTACAAAGACATATTTATATGCTGCGATTTGTGTCAAAATGGTTATAAAGTAATCATGTTCTCTGGCACTACCACTACTCCACAGTAGAGTAACTGAGCAATTATCCAGTTTTCCTTTTAAATGAATAAAAGTGCTTATTGTTGAGGGTATGCATTTATTAAATAGTTCAAGTACAGTTTTTTGCTACTTAAACTAAGTTCTCCAGCCAGTCTAAGTACCGTAATAAATGTGTATCTCCCAAACAAGACTAAACTGTATCTAGTGGATATAAACACTGATGTGATTCAGGGACAATGCAGTTTTTATTAAGACTGCATGTGTTATTTGAATTTGAAGTATCCAAGCAAAAACAGTTTTTGTTTATTTACTATCAAACACTGTTTCATATTTGTCAGTGAGAAGTTGTATTTTTCCCTTTTATCCTAGCTTAATGTAGTGTCATGTCATCAGAACCATCACTCTGAAGCAATCTGTAAGAGTAATATAATAACTGCTGCAGATGACTTTGGTGTGGTTTAGTTTTAGTATCCATTCATTTACTTTGTGTGGTTATGGTGCTCCTGCATGGTACATCCATTATTTATTTTGGCATCTCACCAGGTTGGAGTGAGATGGAGTTGTTTAGCTACCCCTGATGTTAGAGATAACCCGCTTCTTTTCAATCTAGTCTTGTAAAACAAAATCAAACATATGTCCAAAAAATTAGATCTAATTTTGCATTTTAATCTGTGTCAGCTTTGATTTTTGGACATATCGTATGTGTTTGAACTTTTTAAGCAGCATCGGTGTGCATATGCTTTGGCTGGTGGGCTGAAATGCTGTTTAAATGATGGGCAGACTGTACTCTACAATACCAGCAGGCTCTGATGTGATAAAAGCACCAAGACATTTTTATAATTCATGGTTAGTTTTGATCATGTAGGATTTATATAAAAATCTTTAGTTAAAATCTAAAGTAAAACAGGGCTATTGGACCACATTGTGATACATTTAAATTAAGCTAGGAGGCCACAGCACACTTGCAACAAGTTAGAATTGAGTTGGCATTTTATCATCTACTCTTCAACTAAACAAAATGGATTTACTGTAAAACCTGGAGAACAGTTTGAGTTTGTTATAGTTTTTAAATAACAGAGATATGATGGTGTGAGCACTATAAACAAGTGAAAAGCCAGACGCCACTGATAAGCTCCTCACTCAAATAATCTCCTTTGTATGGAAAATGTCAAGAGAAGGCCGTTAAAGCAGGCAAACAGATGGAGATAGTTCATGCATTCTTTTAAAGAGGTGGGGTTAACCCTTAACACTATAATAATATGTTAATTAGAATAAAGAAAAGTTGAATGAAGTAGTGAGAAGTGAAAAACAGATGTTGTGGTGTACCCAGTGATCCTTATGGTAGTAAAATGGTTAAAGTTTTATACAATCAATCATTTAGCTGAACCAGCAAAGGACCTGAGAATTATTTACTATGTGAAAAGAGATTTTGTGTTTTGTGATGTTAAAAACAAGATTTTAAGAATATCAAGTCATGGTCAGTGGTAGCAATGCTGACATTTTGTTCTGGACAAGTATATCTGTTACTATAGCAACACATATCAAACATCTCTGTTGCTGTTGAGGAAAGTCAGGCTTTTGTTGTAAATGCCAAACAGTCTTGTCATCAGTAAAAGATAATCAGTATTTAGTAGAGCTGTTGAGACCTGATCAAATGATTAACTACCCTGATAATAAGTCATAGGTTCATTCAGTTTGCCAAGGTCAGATATTTTGATAATTTCTACATGTGTGCAGTGTAAAGAGGTTACTGACTGGTCAGATTTGTTTATTAACTGCTCCCTTCAGCTAATAAACATGTCTTAGTCTTTTCCTAGGACAACCACAGACTACTGTCCCTCAGTTATTCTTAAGTATTTTTATTGAATTGTTGTGCTGCAATCTAATTCAAATGTAACTTTATTCATGTTTTGCAATTCTCTTTCTTGAAGAGATCAAAATATCAGCCAACTATTGAAGATCTAAATGAAAAACAAAATCTCAATAATTTTTCTGAACAATGTCCAGGTATCCAGAAATCAACTAACATTAAATGACCTTATTACAAAGAAAGAAAGTCTTGAACTACATGTTTATAATTCTTAGTAACAAATATATGGTTTCATCTCCTAAATGTCTGTGAGCCTTGTTTTTATCTACATGTTATCACTAAACATGATCCTGGGAACTATGAGCCACACAGACAGGATTAGGTCTGGCAGCATATTTGTTGAGATTACCTGCAGGTAATCATCATTATCAACATTGTTCAAGTTTGTCTGAGGGTGAAATAGAAAAGCAGGAACTAAAATCCTGCATCTTCAACTGGAAGGAGAGCACTGGCTGAGACAGGCCCTCATTCTAGTCCTGCCCTGGTATATACTTAAAAGCTTACAACCAGACACAAACATGTTCACGGTGACTGGACATGCCCAAATATGCTTTTGAAACATCTAGAGGTGTCTTTAATTAGTAGTTTTGATCTGTAATTAGTAAACAATGGAGGAAAAAAAACTAAAATGATGGATCTCTTGTTTTGTTAGCTTACACGCAAAGATGTTAAAGACGAGATTGAGCAGCACAATAGTCAGGTGTTTAAACAAGACGGTAATTTTCAGAAACTCAATTGGAAGCATTGTAACTTTTTCCTTGATCCACATAAAAGTTAAGTTCTTACAATTTAATAAACACTTCAATAGGAAACAAATGTGTTGCCGTAGTCCAATAGGGTGAGCTGTGCCTTATTTATTACAGTAATTGTTCTTCAAATAGGAGGAGGGTAAGTTGATCCTCGGCTACACTGGTTTACAAATTGTCCCTGATATATTTTTGTGTAATTTTGTCTGAGGGTAAAATCAATGTATAGAGAGAGTAAATAAACACTGAATGCAGAGTACATCCATTATATAGAATAAAGGAATCCTGTGAAAGTGCTTGTGTAAGGGAGCAACATAAACGGACTGTTTTGAATACCTGCTGTTATGTGACCACTTTTCTATTTGACTAAATACACATCTAAACATCATATTGCTAGCATTTGCATAAAATTCAGGTTTTATGTTTTTTTTTTTTTTTGCTGGATCCTTGTTTAGGAGACAAAAAGCATATTGTACACAACCCTGCATTGAGCAATAAAGTTGCACAGTTACCGCAAAGGAAGTGGACGACCTATCTTTCTTTTATCTTTTGCCATCTCCTAAAATTGTGCTTGAAAATGGCACTTCATCAAATGCATCTTGTTTTTTTTAACCTAATCATTTTCATTGGATAGTGGAAGATATCTTAACAGCCCCACCCAGGCTAGTTTTTTAGTAGCGATACCCCTGTAGAAATATTGTTGCAACTTGATGCTCAAAATGCTTTAAATATGCATTGCCATGTAAAATAAAGTAAACATAGTTAGCCACTGGTAAATTTTGTGAAATCCTTGCTTTCTGAAAAAAAAATTACATTTTGGACTCAACGCAGAAAACCTAAATAATTCCTAATGCAGCAAAAGACGAAACACAGCCGCTTGTCCAAATGATAGTTTTCCCGAGTTGGATGTTGTCCTTTTTTTTTTTTTTGGTAACTGTGCGTGTTAAGTTAATACCCTTGCCATTAACAATGTACTACCAGAGAGGAGTGCAGTCCATCTAAAGAAACCCAACGTTTCCCCACAATCTCCTCCTCCTGGGTGCTGTTACAGCATGACTTAGCCTCGGGAGGAATGTAGACTACCCCACATAACTTCACTTGTCAAAGCAATTAATCTCTGCCAGCTCGATGAGCAGCCCAAACTGATTAATGAGCCTTTAGAAATTGAGTAATATGTTTACATGGTATTAAAGAGAGACTTAAAAGAACAAACAAAGCAGGTTTATTTAGTCTGATCATGAAAAGTATAACTCTCTTCCAAACCCAAAGGTACATCAAAGACCACCAGGACATCCCAACACAGTACACAGTAATCACTCAGAAACTGGTTTTTGTGAACACTTATTTGTCTGTGATAGACTTTGTACATTATAGCCTTTGATTTTAGATATACCAAGAACAATCAAACATATCTTGTTG
The DNA here is from genome assembly GCA_037177335.1 of Kiunga ballochi. Taxonomy (NCBI): domain Eukaryota; kingdom Metazoa; phylum Chordata; class Actinopteri; order Atheriniformes; family Pseudomugilidae; genus Kiunga; species Kiunga ballochi. The sequence continues at coordinate 7,212,667 of JBAMIG010000016.1, read as the reverse complement.
ACCAAAATGAAGTTTTGATAACTCATAGACATTCTTACAATCAGCTCAGCCAGATGCCTTTAATGAACTTTTTCAGCGGTATACTTTAATTTCAAGTAATGACAATAAATGTTAGAGAAAAAAATTACTGGTAACTAAAAGTTAGTGACTGAGCAACAAATAGGGCTGTGCCCCTCGTGCTGGAGAAGAAGCTCCAACAGATACCATCAGATTTTTACTCAGAGTGCAGTCCTAGGAACATCTGAGATACTCCACAGGATCTTTAAGCTCCTAGGACTCTGGAAGATGACCTGTGCTAGAGAACCACCAACCACCCACCCTACATTGAGGAGATGGGAGGGTGGGCCAGGGAATTTATCTGTGTGGGTGTGTGTGTGTGTGTTTTAAACCATTAGAACAGGCTCCTTCACGATTTTTTCAGTAATGCTGTGATGATAGATGGATTGTTGCCACAGTGTCTTGTCACATCCTATCTAGGCTCTGTGTTCTTCAAGAGCACTCTGTATCTGGCTGAATTCATACTGTTTTATATTTTTCAGTTTCCTCAACCCTTTATGAAGCCCTGAACTCCTCTTTGTCAAAGACACAGAGATACAAATGACTGCTGTTGATCTCATTGGTGTGTTCTCCACTTACGCTCTTCTTTGTTGTAATTTAAACATACATTTCTAAAGTTGGTCCTAGAGTACAGATCGTTTGTTATAATATAGATAAGAAGGAAGCACCTTCAGCTTGCAACAGGTCAACTGTAACTGTGGCGTTTACTCCACCCAAGATGTGAGATTTCAGAAAGTTTATTTCTGCTTTTTTTTTGTTTTTTTATCTGACAGTTGGTCGTGGTTGGTTGCACAAACAGCTGTCTCTGGGCAACTTGCATTGTACCCTAGTTCAAAAAGTGCCTTGATATCAATCTAAATGGGATGCAAGTACTTCAACCTTGTACTTCAAAAATGATATGGCAGATTGATATGAGATAATTTCTTTTTCAGTGGAACTGCCTTTGAAGCACTATAACAAAACTAACCAGAAACAAACTTAAGATATAACAATTTACTTTACAAAGAAATCTATATATTATCTGGTACTAAAGTTACAAAAACAATAGAGACCTCATAAATTTAACAATTACAATTAATACTAATATTTACAATAGTTTACAATGAACACAAAATACTCTAAAATGAAATATTAATCTGCTAAATCTAAACTAAACAATCCAAAAGGCATTTAACACAAATCAGTTTCTCTTAAACTCAAAAGCACAACCAAGCAATCAAAACTTAAAGGGAAAATCTAAATTGATCACAAACCACCAAGGCTATTCTAAAGTTTAGCAAAAACCCAAATTACTAAAGTCGTTCCAATTCACACACCAGCGCTTTCAATCCCAGAGGCAGACTGATTCCAGGAGGACACGGCTGCCCTGATTGCAGGAAGTTTCCTCTTTAAAGTCCATGTTGTTGAATGATTGGTCAGGAAAGAGGAAGTACAGAGTAGGTGAGTCCAGTGAGACTGCAGGTGAGAACAAAGAATTATAATCGGCAGGTGAGGTGAATGATGATTGATGTTTGATGTATATCTTGATCTGTAGCTCAGGTAGGGAGTTGTTGTCTTGCAGACTAGTATCAGAATCCATCCTCAGGCCACAGGCTTGGTTATGTAACACAAAGGAGAGTCAATAAAGTTAAGTCTACATGTTCACACCAGAAGGTTCATTTTCTTTTTCGACTCTAAGCAAATATAATACATTGTTGCAGTTTCTCAATTGATCCGGTCCGCGTCCACAAAGGTCAAACTCAAACGGGTCAAAAATTGTCACATGGTACCAAATGCCATTCTGTGATTGCTTGTATATTCTAGACAAATCCCTCATAAATTTTACCAAACTTAATGGAGCGTCATCGGCTTGTTTTCCTGTTGATGCTGATCTGGGCCTCGTTTATAAAACTTGTGTCACAAAGCTGACTACAGACTACGTATTAAAAATAGGAAACGTGACGCCCCAAAACTTCCTGATCGATAAAACTGAGCAAAAGGCAGAGATGCTGCGTAAAGCAGCAGCATTTTGGTTCTAATATGAGGAAACTGGTTTTAAGTGAGAAACATCAGCTGCCATTTGATGGTCGGCGCGTTCTCATTTTGTGCCACGTTATGTAGTACAATCCTCTATTATCTTGCACACCTTTGCAGGCGTGTAACAAGCTTCTTCCTGTGTCATCAAGGTATCTCTGCCTGCCCTTCATCAGCCTGATGTCCTGCTTCACCACAGAGTGTCTGGCTGTGGTGGACATAGTTCGGTTCCTCTGCGTTCTTGGTTCATAAAAGGAGTGAGCAGCCCCAACTTGTCACCCAGTTCCTTTATGCTGGTTTTCAGCACTTGCAGAGCGACTGGCACGGCATGGCTCTTCCTGGTGCACAGCACGGAACAGTTGAACCGGCTTAAGAGCCGATCATAGTCTGACAATTCGCTCAGTCCAGAGGCTCCCATGCACCGTGTCCTCCAGCAGGACCAGATGAAACAATTAGCATCTTTACTCCGTTTGATGCATTTTTCCAACCATCACTTTATTTTCTGTATATCTGCAAGTGGTGGAAAATACCCTGATCACAGCTGAGCAATTTTTAAAAGCGACAATGTCATTTTAATTATATTTATTATTAATGGAACTTGAATCTGAATTATCTTTAATTAATAGAAACTGTATGGCCACATACTGTACACGTTATTGTTTAGCTGTGTGAAATAACATCATAATAAATTAGGACCATGTTAAACAATGTTTTGCTGTAAAGCTAAAGCTGTTTAAGAAGGTCAAGATGTTTAACCAGCAGTTTTAACATTTTGTTTTTTAATATTTAATCTATTTTATTATTTTAAATAAAAACCGTCCGAGACCACCCCTACCATGCAGACCCAACAGAAGCTGACTGGTCTCCATGTTCAGTTTAACTGGACTAAACACATCTGGTGTGAACATGACCTTTGTCTAACTCTAATGCTGACATACCTAAAGTGCTATTTTGTTCTATAAGGTTAATTTATTCTCAACATCAATGTTTTTCACATTAAGTCTCTTTAAGTTTAGTTTGACTCATTAGTACAGAGTTGCTTCTCATATCAGCTTTGTGAATGCTTCAGAGTTGTTCCATGTGGGTGTGATGTTAGGTGCAGTAAGTACACCACAGGAATTGTTTTCAAAAGGCAAGGGAGACCTTATGTCCTAGAAATTAGGTCACCTTGTTATGCGGTGGAGCAGGATTAGCCTCTTACTCCTGTTGTCCATATGTCAGAGCTGCTGTTACAGCTTATTTTATTCTCTTTCCTTTCTTAGTCTAGCTACTAAAGTTAAAACAAAAAAGTAGTTTTACTGCATATATGGGAAACTGTGTAGGTAACTGTATACTGCCTTGTTTAAAGTTAACTATTATCTAAATTGGAAAAGGAACAAACAAGCACAGTCAGTCTTGTTACAGTGTTCCTAGACTTTCCTAGACCTAAAGTGTTATTTGTGCTTTCAGTAAAAGTCAAACATTATGTAGGCTGAGAGATGCCTGCTCAACAATATCTGTCAGTGCTCACTTATCTCTACTATGATGCTTCCACTGTAGAAAAAGCAACACATTTTTAACCATAAAGTCTGTAACTTCCCTGTAACTTTGACACGTCGTTTTTTCTTTCCCTTTTTTTTTTGTGACAATTTTAATTTTTTGCCTTTCACACTGTGATTGGTCTTGTCCTCCTTCCATCATGGTGAATAGGATAAGAGAGGACTGTGAGGTGATGTGTACCAAACTTAAAAGTTCCTAAATAACCTATAAAACTTTTAATAAATATATATATAAATAAAATAAGAGGTCAACTAATAGTTTACAGACCAATTAGAATTTTTCATGTGTACTTGAAGATGTAAGAGGAGGTTGGTGTTATCCAAGTCTGCTGAGTTAACTTACTGTAATGTAAGCGCACTACATCTTTTCTATTTGACCTTTGCAGATGAGCGTGAAGCTGTACAGAAGAAGACCTTCACCAAATGGGTGAACTCCCATTTAGGCCGAGTGACCTGTCGCATTGGTGATTTGTACACAGACCTGCGGGACGGCCGTATGTTAATTCGTCTTCTGGAAGTGCTCTCAGGGGAACAGCTGGTCAGTATCTCAGAAAAATGGTCCTGGTTTGTCCTAATCTTGACCCAGACACCTCAGTATGACCCTCAACTTGCTCCTTAGATGCAAAAGGGGAAAAAAAATCATGTGCTTTATTTGTTTTTGGTTTTATATCAAATGACATACTTCCTCTTTCATTTGTCATTCACTTTAAGTTGCTTACACTTTTTTTTGCAGGGTTGGAGGAGGGGGAACTCTTACTTTATTCATGACATCATCCTAAAACTTTCCTTTTTTTCCTGTTCACCTCAGCCAAAACCCACAAAGGGACGTATGCGAATCCACTGCCTTGAAAATGTTGATAAAGCCCTGCAGTTTCTGAAGGAGCAAAAGGTCCATCTAGAAAACATGGGCTCACATGATATTGTTGATGGGAATCACCGTCTCACCCTAGGTCTCATCTGGACCATCATCCTTCGCTTCCAGGTAACATTAAGTGGTTGAGTAGACACTTGCAGGTCTCCATGTACACTCGGTTGCGATGTTGCTCAACCTCTTGTAAAGTGCAAGTTAGGCTTCAGGACACCAGATTTACCATGATAAGCTATTTAAGTGTTTCCTCAGGCAAACTCATACAACTGAAGTTATTAAATACCTCTGCAAAATGGTTCACACACGCTCTCATATTTACTGTACCTGTAAATCTACATAACCCTTTCTGACCGTTTATTATGGTGTATGAACAGTTAATAAAAAAATGTATAATTAAAGCAAGGTCTAAAAAATGTGGGAATTGTGTGAAGTTGTGTTTTTAATTGCATTAAACAATCTTCACACAGATCCAGGACATCAGTGTTGAAACTGAAGATAACAAGGAAAAAAAATCTGCCAAAGATGCCCTGCTGCTTTGGTGCCAAATGAAAACAGCCGGGTGAGAAAGTAACAAAGAATGATGGGCTTTATCACAAAGTATCACTTATATGTATTTCAGTATTTATAATCATCCCATTTTTTTGTAAGGAGGTTACTGGAGATGTTTGTTGTCCAGAGCTAATGATTAATGCTTCTAATCTCTCCTTTGCAGATACCCCAATGTCAACATACACAACTTCACAACCAGCTGGAGAGATGGACTGGCGTTCAATGCCATTGTGCACAAACACAGGTCAATGAGTTATCCCTGCAATGAGCAACTACAATATAAAACGGATACATGATAGACATCTATTATATGTAGTTGTTCATTACCTTTTTGTTTCAGGTGATATTAGATTATTTAAGAGAATGTTTGCATTCCAATAAAGAACACGAGATAAAGTGTCTTTACCTGTAGGGTGTTGTATCCCCTTTTCTATTTTGGTCTTCTTCTGTTCTTCAGTGTAGCTAAAAGAATGGATATAAAATGAGGCATAAGAGGACCTAGATTAATAAAGTAATAACTTGCTTAATTTCTTTGCCCACTAACTCAGTTGCACACTCTGCTGGTAACAGGACCACTAGCACTATAACTGAATGAAACTTAGAGTAGAAGTTAACTGATGTTATAGATTAATTCTGAAACATTTATTGAATTAAATATTGATCCAATTAAAACAAGGACTATTGATATATTTATATTACATCGTCTACGTAAAACAAAGGTGAGATGCATAATTAATTTCTTCACAGAGTAACTGGCTGGTTTATCTGAATTACAGAGCAAGGATTTTGTTTTTTTCTATTGTTAGCATTAATTCACTATCTCATACTTTATATTTTCCAAACAAGTTAGTCACCAAGTTAAAGGTGTGTATACCGTTATCATGCCTAAACTGCCCTATACTTTTCTAATATCCAACTTTGCTTAAAATGATAACCTAGCTTAACCAAGAATGAGCAATAACTGGTAGGTGCTATTTGTTTAGTCCAAAAATGATCAATCTTTTTGGATACAATTGACTTAGCTTAATTGGAGTGAAATACTAAACATAACTTTTTATTCAAGTAAGTGAACAGCAATCTTTTTTGAGTGCCCCCTAGTCTCTTTCACAATCTGCCCTCATTAAAACTATGATTGTTGTTCATCTTTTGCAGACCTGACCTGATTGAGTTTGAGAACTTGAAAAGGTCTAATGCTCACTACAATCTCCAAAATGCTTTCAATGTGGCTGAGAAGGAACTTGGGCTTACCAAGCTGCTGGACCCAGAGGGTGAGTGGGGAGTATCCAAACACACAAGCACTCATTTAAATAACATTGCTGACCTGGGACTGTCCACTAAAGGCTCTTTTCCACTAGTACCTACTCTACCCGGCCTAACACGACTATACCCTGAAACAGAGCGTTTACATTAGGATCTGTCGAACCATGCGGTACATTTTCTGTGCCTACTTTGTTTTGGTTCTAAGTGTGTCGGGCCATGCGGGTAGCGTGACATCCACAGGCTTGCGTCCAATGATAGGTCTGATGTGATCCAGAGTGTTTCGTCTTGCTCTCCTACGACGTCTCTTGATTTGTTTCATGAGTCTGTTTTCCACAAAAAAAATATATTCAGAGCCTCAGGTAAAAAGTTCCTGAGAGGTCTTCCATCTTCGTGTCGGTTTTCTTTTATTGTATTCGTCTTCTTTTGTAGCAAAGCATGTAGAAAATCACATTGTGCAGGGGACCCCCTCCTCATTAGAGGATTGCGATTTGTAATGGATAAGCAGTCGAAGTAGAGTATAGTACCTCCGTGCTTGTAGAGTAGTGTCGTGTAGGCCATAGCTAACATCCCATGTTAGCTATGGTAGCATCATGGAAAGTATGTTCAAAGATGGAAGCAGTTTATAACACATTGGGCTTGTCTTTTTTTGTGTTTGTCTTTTGTATTTAAGTATTAATCTATCAAAATTGGAAAGATGTAAAGTAAATTTGGATGATACTTTCTTTTGTAGATGTTAATGTTGATCAACCTGATGAAAAGTCTATCATTACCTATGTGGCGACTTACTACCATTACTTCTCCAAGATGAAAGCACTGGCAGTAGAGGGCAAACGGATTGGCAAGGTTAGCTGTGTGTGTGTGTATGTGTGTGTGTGTGTGTGTTAATGTTGGACTAGTGTGTAAATATGCAGTATTGCAAATAAAGCAGTGAATGTTTGAG
>JBAMIG010000016.1:7192061-7205342 GCA_037177335.1 Kiunga ballochi | reverse complement strand
TGTGTGTGTGTGTGTGTGTTAATGTTGGACTAGTGTGTAAATATGCAGTATTGCAAATAAAGCAGTGAATGTTTGAGTAAAAAAATGTGTTCACTTCATATTTGTCTGAGTTTATAAATGCCTTTGACACCAGGTGCTGGACTATGCTATTGAGGCTGACCAGCTGATAGAGAAGTATGAGACCCTGGCATCAGAGCTGCTACAATGGATTGAGCAGACTATAGTGACACTCAACGATCGTCAACTGGCTAACTCGCTCAATGCTGTGCAGAACCAGCTTCAGGCTTTTAATTCCTACAGGACTGTAGAGAAACCCCCCAAGTGCGTACCAGCTGTGTTTTTAAGTGAACCTTCTGGTTCTGCATTAGGCTCCACGCTTTAAAGGTAGCTTAACAACAACTGTGTATTTTTAGATTTACAGAAAAAGGAAACTTGGAGGTTCTCCTCTTCACTATCCAAAGCAAGATGAGAGCAAACAACCAGAAAGTCTACATGCCAAGAGAGGGCAAACTCATCTCTGATATCAACAAGGTATAGGTTGTTTACAAAAACCGTCATGTATGGCTTTTCACATCTAAAAATATGACAAAAGCATTTTATAATGTAAAAAATAAGCATGTTGGACTGTGTAAATGGTAGTTTAAAAAGAAACTGGCAATATCATCGCCTTATGTTTGAATGGCAGGCATGGGAAAGACTGGAAAAGGCAGAGCATGAACGAGAGCTGGCACTGAGAAACGAGCTGATTCGCCAGGAGAAACTGGAGATGCTCGCTGCTCGCTTTGATCGAAAAGCGGCTATGCGGGAGACATGGCTAAGTGAGAATCAAAGGCTGGTGTCTCAGGTATAAAATGTTTTATTATAGGAATGGTTAAACAGCCTGTATAAGTTTTACTGACTTTAACTTCAACTAGACTTATCAGGCTTTTCCTCTGTTACCAGGATAATTTTGGAACAGACTTGGGAGCAGTAGAAGCTGCCACCCGGAAACATGAAGCAATTGAAACAGACATAGGGGCATACTGGGAGCGTGTGGCTGCTGTAGAAGCTGTTGCCAAAGAGCTGGAAGCAGAGGCATATCATGATGTACGACGTATACTTGCACGAAGGGATAATGTGCTTCGACTCTGGGAATACCTGAAAGAGCTTCTGGCTGCACGCAGAGAGCGTCTGAATGCCCATCGTGACCTGCAAAGACTATTTCAAGAGATGCGCTACATCATGGACTGGATGGCTGATGAAAAGGTACAGACACAAAGAAAGAAGTTAAAATAAGTTTGTCAGTGCTGATAATGTTCTAACACATTTAGACTGATTGTGTTTATGCTTTATATCCCGTGGTTTTTGTCTGTAATCGACTAAAAACAGTTGCCTAATCCTCTCAGTTAAGATGGATGTTGTTTACGCACTGCCAACGACAGCTTTAGTGTTGGCATTTAAAGGCAGTAATTAGCTTTTTCCAGACCTAGCCTCACTCGTGTTTCCTGTCATTGTTGGCTTTACTAAGGTTGATTAAGGTAAACCCCAATGACTATGAAGACTAAAGACGTTTAACCTGGTGGTGCCGTTCCTGCATGCTGTTATCGTGATTAATTTAGATTAGGCTACTCTGAAAATGCTGGTATCTCCTGTCTGTTTTACTCTGGCTGTTATCAGAGAAATAACCTCTTACCTGGTTTTTCCCTGGTAAAAAGTCTACATCATAGTGTGTCTTAAAGTATATCCATCCAGGCATGTGACTGAAATGCAAATCAGTTTAAATGTTCTCATTTTAATTGTAAAGGATTATTTGGTGGATTTCATAGGTTAGACCAGTTCAACCTTAAATTTACTGGATGATTCCAGCATCTGTTGCATTATAGCACATTCTTTGAATAAGTTACATTTTTTCTTCTTGATAGTGGGCAGCTGGAGCTGATTGCATGAAGTGCAGAGTGTCCTGTAGCACAGGCTACAGTGTGAATGTTTTCATAACTGTATAGATTCTACTTTTTTCCTATTATTGAGCTCTGCATTTTACACTTAACACTGCCTGACGTTTGCAAATCTGATTAATAAGTAACCAAGCCCTCTTGGTTACTCTCTGCCTCCACATCAGCCTCTCATGATTTTGAAACAAATCTCACACAATTTGCTGCCTTGAGTTTTGACTCATGCTATGCTAAACTTAGCATTTGTTTTGTTTTTCTTTCGTTAGTGTTAAATAGGTCTCATCTCTATTTTTAGTTAAAAGTGTCTTTATGATATTATCCCTTATTACAATACTTTTTAATGGTATACATTTAAATTTTCAGCCCTTTTCTGAAGGCACAGATTAGGAAATATCTTTGCAGTGCTAATGACTCAGCGGGTGACTGCCCTTAAGGTTGGGTTTGGTGAAATTAATTTTTCAGTAATTATTTTTCACTTCTTTTTTTTATGTATCCCTATGTGCAAGTCACAACAATAGTATAAACATGTAAAATATGTATATTCAGAAGTGTTGCACAACTTTTACACATATCAAGCCTTCTTTTCATCCTTGCTGTTGTAGCTTTTGTATGATATTCTTTTTATTTTACCTACTTTAAAAAAATGAATCAACATAAATTAAGGGATTGTTTTTCTGCTTCTTTCAGGGCCGTCTGCAGTCTCAGGATTGTGGTAAACATTTGCATGATGTTCTAGACTTATTGCAAAAACACAATCTAGTAGAGGCAGACATTTCAGCTCAGACAGAGAGAATCAAGGCAGTACAGAAAGCTGCCAAGCGCTTCACCTCCCATGAACAGGGTGAGTCTGCAAGTGCAGCTTTACACATTTTCTGCAAAGACGATGCAGTTTTATTTTGTCCTTACTGTGAACAATATCTGAAAGTTGTGTACTCATGTATTTATTTTATTTCATATTGCCAGCTTACAAGCCTTGTGAACCTGAAATGGTTAGCGAGAAGGTTGACCTACTGGGTCAAGCTTACGATGAGCTTGGTCAGCTTGCTGGGACACGCAGGGAGCGCTTGGAGGACTCGCGTCGTCTGTGGCAGTTTATGTGGGATCTTGGGGAGGAGGCGGCCTGGATCAGAGAGCAGGAGCAGATCCTAGCAAGTGGAGACTGTGGTCGTGACCTCACTTCTGCCCTTCATCTGCTCAGTAAACATGAGGCTTTCAGGGATGAGATGGCGGCCCGCTACGGCCCCCTGAGTAACAGCATTGCTTCTGGAGAAGCTTTGGTTGAAGAGGGACACTTTGGAGCCTCAGAGGTTACTGAGAGAATTCAAGACATCCGTGCACAGTGGACTCATCTAGAGGAGGCAACTTTTTATATATATATATATATTTTTTTTGTGTTCAACCAGTATAAAGCTACCTTGTTTAAATTTTATGTTGGGGGCAATAATTTCCTATGTTCTGTGTTCTCTTGTAGACAACTAAGCTCAGAGAACAGAGCCTAAAGGAAGCAGTGGCTCTGCACCAGTTTCAAACAGATGCCAATGACATGGAGGCGTGGATTATGGAGACGTTCAGACAGGTGTCTAGTCAAGAGGTTGGCCATGATGAGTTTTCCACCCAAACTCTCGCTCGTAAGCAGAGGGAAATAGAAGAGGAGATCCAAAGTCACCACCCGCTTATTGATTCCCTGCATGAGCAGGCCCAAGCACTGCCCCAGGCATACATACATTTCCCTCAAGTATGTGTGCTTTGTTTATCATAGTTCCTCCATGATGACATCCTAAATGGTGGTGCTAAATTATTGTTTTTTACAAACTGCAGGTGGATGGTCGTCTGCCTGCTATTGAGCAACGCTATGAAGAGCTGGAGTCTCTGTCAGCAGCTCGGCGCCAGGCTCTGGAAGGTGCCCTGGCCCTCTATCGTATGTTCAGTGAAGCAGATGCCTGCCAGGTCTGGGTGGAGGAAAAGGAACAGTGGTTATATGGCATGGACATTCCAACTAAACTTGAGGACTTGGAAGTGGTGCAGCAGAGGTCAGTCTTATCGGTTCGGAAAAATAAAAGTTTGATATATGAACCCAGTAACCCTTTTGCTGTCTGAATAAAGGTCTCTAGTGCTCAAAAAGAAAAGAAAAAAAAACTGTATGCACGCACAATTTGGACATTTACTCTCTTTATTATATGTGTATTGTATAAATTAGACACAAATTATGGTTAACTAGTGAAATAAAACATGTCTATTTATTAATGCAGATTTGAGACTCTAGAACCTGAGATGAAGAACCTCGGGTCTCGTGTCGCTGATGTGAACCAAGTGGCCGAGCAACTGTTGAGCTCAGACAACAGTAGCAAAGACCAAATTCACCAGACCAGAGATCAGCTGAACAACAGGTCAGAGAAGCTCTAACGTCATTTTAACTCCCACTTTAAACAAATGTATCTGAACTCAATCTGCCCTTTATTTAGTGTTCTTAGCCTTGTGTTTAATGTTCTCTGTAGATGGAAGGAGTTTGAGCAACTTGCTGGTCAGAAGAAACACGGCCTGGAGTCTGCTCTTAACATTCAGAACTACCACCTTGAGTGTAATGAGATCCAGACATGGATGAAAGAAAAGACCAAAGTGATCGAATCTACTCAAAGCCTGGGCAATGACCTGGCCGGAGTGATGGCACTGCAGCGGAAGCTCACTGGCATGGAGAGGGACCTTGAGGCTATTCAGGTGTGATGGGCTTTTATGTAGGGGATGTGGGTTATGTGATTAACAGAATGCACAATATTAAAGTAAACAACGCAAAAATAGAATTAATTTAAGTTTTGCGCTAATCTATTTTCTTCTAAGAAGTTTTTCTCTATTTTTTCCTTTTCAGGGAAAACTGGATGACCTGAGAAATGAGGCTGAAAAGCTAGCGAGTGAACATCAAGATCAGGCTGGAGAAATCCAAGGACGCTTGGCTGAAATTCAAGAGGTGTGGGAGGATTTGAACGCCACCATGAAGCGACGGGAGGAGTCACTGGGAGAAGCTAGCAAGATACAGGGATTCCTCAGAGATCTGGACGACTTCCAGTCGTGGCTGTCCCGCACTCAGACAGCAGTTGCCTCAGAAGACATTCCTACTTCTCTGCCTGAAGCTGAGAATTTGCTGGCACAGCATGAGAGCATCAAGAATGAAGTTGACAACTATAAGGAGGACTATGAGAAGATGCGGGGTGTTGGTGAGGAGGTGACCCAGGGCCAGACAGATGCCCAGCACATGTTCTTGGCCCAGAGGCTCCAGGCTTTGGACACCGGCTGGCATGAATTACGTCGCATGTGGGAGAACCGTCACAGTGTTTTGGCACAAGCCTTTGACTTCCAAACTTTCCTGAGAGATGCAAAGCAGGCTGAGGCTTTCCTGAACAGCCAGGTTAGCTAAATATATCATCAAACTGAGGCTTGTGCTTGAGAGCTAATTCTCACATCATTTTCTTTATTTCTGGTCTTAAATGCTTTCTTTCCTTACTTTGTGTATATCTTTTTAAATTACACTGTTTTTTTTAAGTATCAGATCAGTCAGACCCATGACATGCAAGCATTTCATGTACATGCTTTTTTTTTCTTATCTGTGTAGGAGTATGTGCTGTCCCACACGGAGATGCCCACCACCCTTCAGGCAGCAGAAGAGGCCATTAAGAAGCATGAGGATTTTCTCACCACCACAGATGCTAGTGAGGAGAAGATAACTGGTGTTGTAGAGGCTGGACGGCGCCTCATTAATGATTCCAATGCAAACTCTGATAAGATCCAGGAAAAAGTTGATTCAATCCAGGAAAGGTTAGAGCGGAAGTATAAGATTTAGAAAAGGAAACACAAAGATTTATCCAAGTTTTCATTTACTTTTGGATTTGTTTAAAAGTAGATATTATGTTTTCTGCCTATTTCCACCAGGCATCATAAGAATAAGGGGGCTGCAAATGAACTGCTGAGTAAACTGAAGGATAATCGTGAACTTCAGCACTTCCTTCAAGATGGACAGGAGGTAATGAAAAATTAAACGGATCAAAACAAGCAAAGCAATTAAGGAAATGTTTGTCATTTAAGTTAAACGAATTTATGCTAATCATATGTTTCTCTATATTAATGTTATAAACAAAACCTTTTCATATTCCCTTTGTCTGTAGCTTACATTATGGATCAATGAGAAGATGTTGACAGCACAGGACATGTCTTATGATGAAGCTAGAAATCTTCACAGCAAATGGCAGAAACACCAGGCCTTTATGGCAGAGTTGGCCTCCAATAAAAATTGGCTGGACAAGATCGACAAGGTGAGGTCATTTATCTGTAAATTAAAACTTAATAGAAAATGAATTAGTACTGCAAACCATTTACCAGTTTACATTACATTAGCATAATTCACTAAGCGGCCAATTTATTTATATTAAACTTGCTGTTGTGTTTTGTATCCAAAAGGAAGGTCAAGTGCTGGTGGCTGAGAAACCAGAGTTGAAGCCTGTCGTCCAGCAGACCCTGGAGGACCTACAGCGTCAGTGGGAGGAGCTAGAGGGCACGACCCGTACCAAGGCTCAGTGCTTGTTTGATGCTAACAGAGCCGAGCTCTTTACACAGAGCTGCTCTGCTCTGGATGTGTGGCTAAAAAATATAGAGAGCCAGCTACATAGCGATGACTATGGAAAAGATTTGACTAGTGTCAACATCCTCCTCAAGAAACACCAGGTAGGCTACATGGTGCAAGGAAAGCGAAATCTTATCTGTTGTGTAAATTACATTTGGACGTAAATGTTCTACCTTTTTGCTTTAAAATTCTCTCCTGTTCTTGTGTAGATGTTGGATCATCAGATGGAGGTCAGAGAGAAGGAGGTGCAGTCTCTACAGTCACAGGCTCTGGCTCTGTCCCAGGAAGATGCTGGACTAACTGAAATAGATGGTCAGCAAAGGCGTGTCACTGACAGCTTTGCAAACCTTCAGGAGCCGCTCAATCTGAGGAGGCAGCAGCTGCTCGCTTCCAAAGAAGCACATCAGTTCAACAGAGACCTGGAGGATGAAATTGTAAGTATGGTTGTCCTTAACAATACATAAACCAATAAATAATCAGATGCTCAGATTTTTCATTATTACTGTTTTCCCTACAGCTGTGGGTGAAGGAAAGAATGCCTTTGGCCACTTCCACAGACCACGGAAAAGATCTGCCCACCGTACAGATGTTAATAAAGAAGAACCAGGTACAATTGTTTGCCCATTGTTAAAGGGAGACGGATGTGATTTGTAGTAGCTCTTCTCTTTAAGTGACAAGACACTTTTTCCAGAGTGTACCTCTGAACCTATTGGGATGGCAGGACATAGTCAGCCTACAAGTAATTGATTGTTGTCCCTGTTTGTGAATCAGACATTACAGAAGGAGATTCAGGGCCATCAGCCTCGCATCGATGACATCCATAGACGAGGTGAGACTCAGAGCCAGCTTGATGGAGAAAGGCAGTCTGTTTTAAAGGAGCGCCTTGTTGAGCTGAAGGACCTCTGGGATCAGCTGATTGCTGAGACTGACAAACGTCGTGCCAGACTAATTGAGGCCAGTCGTGCCCAGCAGTTCTTTGCTGATGCAGCTGAGGCAGAGGCCTGGATGGGAGAGCAGGAGCTACACATGATGTCAGAGGAAAAAGCAAAGGTCCTTTGAACCAAAGTATAGGTGAACTGATCTTACTGCTTCTCTTTCACAATGTTGTCTAAATTTCCTTTTCTCTTCTTTTTTTTTTCCAGGATGAGCAAAGTGCTTTAGTAATGGTCAAGAAGCACCAAATTCTGGAACAAGCCCTTGAGGATTATGCCCAGACCATACACCAGCTGGCTAACAGCAGTCGCCTCATGGTCTCCAATGAGCATCCAGAGAGGTTAAAGGACACATGCAGTTTAAATCCTCCAGAGCGAGCCGTAGTACTAGTGCTTATAGACAAAGTTGGACCACCATAATGGCTGACCTGGTTGTTTCTCTTTCAATTAAACAGTGAAAGAATCACCTTACGACAAGCCCAAGTTGATAAGCTCTATGCAGGCCTAAAAGACCTTGCTGAGGAGCGTCGTGGACGGCTTCAGGAAAGACTGCGGCTGACCCAGCTGAAGCGGGAGATGGATGACCTGGAACAGTGGATTGCTGAGAGGGAGGTGGTTGCTGGCTCCCATGAACTAGGACAAGACTATGAACATGTCACAGTGAGTTTTTTTCCTCAGTCTTTGAAGAGACAAAGCTCTGGGAAATTTAGCTGATTTAATTGCATTGCTCCCTTTTTGTCCTGATTTTTCTTTTTAACAGATGCTGAGGGACAAGTTCCGCGAATTTGCTCGTGACACCAGCACCATTGGCCAAGAGCGTGTGGATGGCGTTAATGGGTTAGCAGATGACCTTATTGAGTCAGGTCACCCTGAAAACGCCAGTGTGGCTGATTGGAAAGATGGTTTAAATGAGGCCTGGGCCGACCTGTTGGAGCTAATTGACACCCGCACCCAAATGTTGGCAGCCTCCTATGAGTTGCACCGATTCCATGCAGATGCCACTGAGGTGCTTGGACGTATAAAGGAGAAGAAAGAGGCTTTACCTTCAGACTTTGGACGTGACCTGAATACTGTCCAGCATTTACACCGGCAGCACACCACTTTTGAACATGACATCCAGGCCCTGAGTGGGCAGGTCAGTTATCACATCAAAGATACTTCCATTTAGATTCAATGCTGTTAGAGCACTAAAAGTCTGCTCTTTTGTTTTTACTCGTAGGTGAACCAGGTGCAAGACGATGCCGCGCGGCTGCAGAAGGCTTATGCTGGTGAGAAAGCTGATGACATTCACAGGAGTGAACATGCTGTGACTTCTGCCTGGGAGGGCTTGCTTGAAGCGGGTCAGACTCGCAGGCTCCTCCTGCTGGACACAGTGGAGAAATTCCGCTTCTTCAACAGTGTGCGAGACCTCATGCTCTGGATGGATGGTGTTAACCTGCAGATTGATGCACATGACAGCCCGAGGTAAGGGATTCAGTTAAATGATTAATTTATGTGGTAATTAGTGTTACGTCTATATTTATATGGATTATCTTTTCTTTTATTAAAGGGATGTATCATCTGCCGGGTTGGTCATTGCCAATCACCAAGACATAAAATCTGAGATTGAGACGAGAGCAGACAGCTTTACTGCCTGTACTGATATGGGAAATGCGCTCATCAACAATAATCACTATGCAGCTGATGAGGTATTTCACAATAGTTGGTAAACACAACAGCTGGTATTCAGTGGTTTTTTTTTTTTTCAGCTTCTTCTTACTAATGTATCTGGATTCACAGATCCGGGAAAAACTGGCTCAGCTTCAGGAAAAGAGGGACAAGATCAACAAAAACTGGCAAGACAAGATGGACCATTTACAAATCGGTATGCATGCTTCATATAAATTGTAGTGTGCATTTATTTTTAATAGAGCCATGCCAAATGCAAGGAAGATGTTACAATAAGCACATTTGTATTTGCTTAAAAGGATATTTATACAAACGTTCATACAAACGTTCTTCAAAAGCAGTAAAGACAATTTTATACACATTGGTTACTGGATTGTACTTTGCAATTTTGGAGAAAATATAGGAGCCTTGTTTATCTTGTTTGTTTTACTGGGATAACTTACAAAAAGCTATTGGCAGAAAAAGGTTTTACCATTCTACATGGAAAAGAGTTGTGTGCTTGTATACAGTGGATACTTTTCTTGATGTACAGGCAGGACTAATATCTTGATCTGTTTGCACATGCCTTTTATGTGGGTTTGGCCATTTTCTCCCTACCAGTATGATGTTTGTTTTTAAGTCCGTTGAACCTGTGGAGTTATTCGTTATTCATTTTTAAATTTTGCCACTGGGTTGCTACTAAAATATTATCTGGATACTGATGGATATTATGCACCAGACCATAAATATTCATTTTTTCATCGTCACATAACTATCCGATTCTATATTATGTGTGTTTCCCATTTAACTACAATTCAAAGTTCTTTCCAGAACATTTTGCCCCATTTTTTTTATCTGAAAGATGTAAAATGTTTTGCTGCATTTCTAAGTTTAAACAGTCTGATTATTTCAGCATTTTTTCCTTTTTTAAAAATCTTTTCTTACCTGCTTTTCTTCTGGTCTTTGTCTTCATGTCAGTGCTTGAGGTGCTGCAGTTTGGACGTGATGCCTACGTTGCAGAGTCATGGCTGGCAGGGCAAGAACCTCTGGTTCGAGCAGCAGAGCTGGGTGCAAATGTTGATGAGGTAGAGAGCTTAATCAAGCGCCATGAAGCTTTTGAGAAACTTGCTGCAGCCTGGGAGGAACGATTTGTGTTGCTGGAGAAACTCACAACAGTAAGTAGGAAGATCTTTTTTTTCCAATTGCATTACTTCTCCAATAAATCAGACAATACCATAACGATGCCTTTATTTTTAAGCTTGAAGAGCAGGAGATGCAGAGAAGACGAGAGGAGGAGGAGAGAGCAAGGCGGCCTCCTACGCCACCACCAACATATGAAGTGGCACAATCTGAGGTGGAAAGTCAAGTGCATGATTCTGCAGCCAGGTAAAGTAGAAGGGAGATTGGGTGTCTGTGTTTAGCACAATTACATTATTTTCTTCTTTCTCTGTAACAAATTTCTTTCTCTCAAACAGAACCAGTCTGGACCAGACCACACTTAATCAGTCAGTCTCAGTTAACGGAGTACACAGTGATAATGACACATCTCAGGTGAGTGTCACCTTGAATTAACTTATAACAGTGCTTTACTGTTTTCTTTCCTCATCTGTTTACTCCTACTCCTGCAATCAGATAATCTTGAAAGAATTGTACCGACTTCATCAAAACTTAAACGTTAATGGACAAAAGGTTCAATTGACCACAAAGCACTACCTGTTGTACATAGAACATAGCGTGTCATGAACCTCACTTTCCTTACCTCCTACCCCACTCAATCATCAGGAAACAACACGGACTGAGAGAAACTGTATCACCATTTTGAGGAACACGTCAAAGAAACTTATCAACATGGAGACAGTTTGTGATCATTTGCTACACATTAAATGAAACCTCTAATCCTTAGTTAGCATAGCGATCCTTCATTTCAGAAATAATACATTTTTCTGCTTATTGCTCCTTTAAATGATTAAATGTTGCAATGAGCTCTTGTCTCTTTTGAAAAAACAGATTTTTGCCAATACATAATAGGTTTGGGGGAGAGTTTGTCTATGAAAGATTAATAAAAATGATACAAACAGAGCACCAGAAAGGACGACGATGAGCTCTGAATAGGAATATGGTCAAACTCTATGCATGCCTTTTTGGATCTCATTGAAGTTCTTCAGTCGCAGATGGAGACCAATGAGGTCACTTTCCATCTGTCATAGTTGATGGACTTAAAAGAAAAATCCGTGAACTAACGTTAAAGTTGTGACACTGGTAGGGAGTCCTTAACCATTTCTCATTGCGTTTTCACCAGCTGTCATTATCGCTATCGTTATCAGTGGGAAAGAAATCAGAGCCTAAACGTGTCTGTAAGCCAAAGCAGCCGGAGCGTGTGAGTACTCAGGCATGGTCAGCTTTTAGCTTCCCTTCGCCCTCTTCACAGCCTCCACTCAGTTCCTGGTCAACTAGCGTGCCTTTTTTTCTTTTATTAAAGAAGCCATAGCTTCCCTGTCACAGATGCAGCCATTATTGAACTTATTCATGAGCTACACGGTTTCATTAATGAGTCCCATTGCTGTTTAAAAAGGCATGATGCAGATTCATGTGTTCATGGATCAAATACATTGCAGTCTGCTGCTGTGTATGTGCTTATATTGACCAGGACAGGAGTGACTGTAAATGTGGAGCCCAGAGTACATGTGGTAATAAATGTAGCTGTTTGGTGCTTTTTTTATATGTAGCTTGTTTAAGTCTTATCTTGTATGTGTTTCCTTCTAGTGTATGTTTTTTGGCAGAGTGATGTGACAACTGTTTGTAGAAAAAGCACAAAAATGTGATTTTTATTTTGATGAATTTGTGTTTCAGGTTCATGAGGTAAATAAAAGCCAGAATAAGTGGATTGGTTAGATCTCAAAAGGTTGAAAATGTAACTGTGCTGTATGTAACTAGGTAGTCCTGTTTTGTCTGAATTTGTATGTTTTATTAAAGAATCATTATTTATTCATACATAGGTAATATAATATTGCTGACATTTGTCTGAAGATGTGTAGATAATCTTATAAACACAAATTAAATATCTGTTGTCCCTTACAGGTAATCTGATTTCAGGTTTTTTGTGTTTGTGAAACTTTTGGGAACGTAGATATTTTAACCAATTGTGTGTAGTGTTTCTTGTGTGTCTCGTGATGAAGTCTTTTTTGTAGTACAGTATGTATCACTCTTGTAAAAGACTAATTGTTTTCGTAATATCAGTCAACTATGTGATTTATATATGGAGCTATTCAACCCAGACTTTGCAACTGTCTAAGTAATTATCCAGTGCATCATTGTGGCTTTTAATGTATGGCTGTGAATGGCTGCTTTGCTATGACCTTCATTTATCCAGCTTTGTATTTTCTACCTCCTCACCCCTTTTCATCTTCTGGTTTTAACAAACAGGGCTCAGAGTCTGACTCAGTTAATGGACCTGGTCGGGACAGCGGTTTGGCATCGTCTCGCCTTGAGCCATCTGCCACGCTACCAATCAGGGGTGGTGCAGAATCTGGGCCTGAAACCATGGAGGGGATGCTCTGTCGAAAACAAGAGATGGAGTCCCACAGCAAAAAGGCAGCTACCAGGTAAGGTTTGGTTGTTGAAAGGTAGAGGTTAGCTGGTAGAGTATGTGCCAAACAAAGCAAGGCTATAGGGTCCAGTATGACTCCAGTCCTTGTCTTTCATTTTCATCTCTACACTTCATTATGTGTGTAGAATGAAGTGACAAATAAATCTTTTGTATCTTAGTCTGGCCTGGATCTGATGTTTACCTGAGGGACATGCTTACTCCATGGTCACTTATGAAAGAAATTATATGAAATCAATTATTAATATGTTAATATTGTTTATTACCATTAAAATTGTACGTTTTTCACAAAAAGCGGCTGAGTGGACTATTTAATATCTGTTGTTGTGACACTGCCAGGGTACCTGGCTCTGGCCACAACCTGCAGCTCGTTCAGTCGCATTTATTAACATACATTCTGAGTTTAGTTGCTACTAGTGTTTGAGCCAGCGCAGTCATTTAAAATCACGCACCTTTTTTTTTTTTTTTTTTTTTTTTTTTTTTCGGTGCACCTAACCTCCCCCCCCTCCCGGACTTTTTAAAGGTCACCCTTAACGAACACCTTTGAGTGGTGATCAA
>JBAMIG010000016.1:7155389-7187146 GCA_037177335.1 Kiunga ballochi | reverse complement strand
TAAAACATGGTTTAATCAACAATGTTTCTGGGATATTTTATTCATTTATAAGAAGAAGGAAATAATGCTTTTTGCTGGGGATGGGAGGCAAAGTTGTTACCTTGTGGTTCCTTTTGGCTCTACTGTGGACTAAATGCTCTTCAGCTGATATGCAATTGTATTAACTGAAGAAATTTAACTGCTTAAAATGTAAAAGATGTATAATTCTTTATTGGATAATGAAAAAAAAATGGGATAAGATCATTTTTATTCTACAGTCATGTAGAAAACATTTATCCAAAGTGACTTGCATTTGATAAGCAGCCATTTTAGCCTATTCTATTATCCTAACATGCATGTCTTGTGGGTGAGAGGAAGCCTGAGTACCCTGTGAGAAGTCACACATACAAAGAACATGCAAATTCCACACAAGAAACCTGGACAAACCTCCCCAGCCTAGGCTCAAACCAGCCACCTTCTTACTGTGAGTCCACAGTACTAACCACTGTTCCACCATGCTGCCCATGTAAAATATAAATACTACACCAGAGAAAAAACATATTATTGAAAATTTGACAAGTGAGGTTTTCTCTTTAAGGCTTTGCTTGTCTGAAACCAGAAAAAAAAAAAGATTTAATCCTGCGGCCACCAAATAATAAATTTAAGGAAACGAGTGTTGGGGCTGGAATAATTACGGCTCATTCCCTATTTAAATGGGGTTTAACTTGTATGGAAGATGCACCACTTATGGAAAAACTGTATGTATATATGCGTGTGTGTGTGTGTGTGTGTGGTTTATATATATAAAAAAAATCAAACTAACCAGAAAAGTTCATTAGCCATTAATATTTACTATTTGCATTTACACGTGGCCACCAGTAGAGGGCACTCAGGTTTACGTTCCGATGGTTCCTACTCTTTCAGCCTACAAGTCCAAACAGAACACACTCATTACCCGGCAGGCACTTTACCCGTGGATCAAAGCAAGATGGCAGCTGTTGTTGAGAATGTTGTCAAACTGTAAGTGCTGGACTTCTTTACTTGCCTTATAACTACGCAAATGACACACATCGTGGTCATAGTATAACAGTTGTATGACCACACAGTCATTTACTCATTATCTGTTAAGCTTAGCCACATTATAACTGACTTACTAAGGTTAGCCAACGGTATCGGAGCGTCGTGTCTTGTCTGTTCACATCCTGGAATGGAAGTGTAAGTTAGCTGACACGCACCGGAACCTTTTGAGGCACAAATTATTGGGTCGTGTTGGGAAACATACCTGAACTATCTGTTAGGGTACTTATACCGGTATTGTCTTAAACTTTATAATTAAACGTAAGTCTGGCTGCTAACGTTAAGTGAGTGGAGCAGCTAGGTGGTTCACACGCTAACAAGCTAAAATGAGTGTGATACCCAAACGTCGTCTATCACGATTTTAAAAATTAATTAAACACTCAAGAGACCCATGTGTTCATTTTAGGTTCTTAACTGTGGTAATCACTGTATCTGTTATGTTTTTATTCACATAAAGCAACTGTGCTGAGGTGTAAAGTTTGATACTTTGATGTTACAAGCTCAAACGTGCTTTCATTTCCGCTTTCTTCTCGTTTTGTGGTGCAACCAAAACTGGTTAATGTTGGACTGTAAATAGATGAGCTCAAGTATAATTACAGAGATGTATTGTTAATTAAAGGACTGTGGTAATTTAAAGCATCCAGTAAAGTGTGAGAATACAAAAACCACTTAAACTATGAGGACATGTATCTTGTTTTTAAAGTTGGCTGTATAAAGCAGCAGCAGTGAATATTTCACATTTAGATTAAATATGCAAACTAAACTAATCTGGACCCTAACAACACGCACGTGCAATTGCACATTTTACATGTGCAACTTTTAAAGTTGAGCACAGCTCATCTAAATAATGGGATCTAATTTGAATACTTATGTGAGTAATTAACTTATAAACTTGTAGGCTTCTTTTTATTCTATATGGCTGCAATAAAATTACTTGAATTGTTTGTCTTTTCTGATTTAAAAATATCTTAAACCAAAGAAAAATGTCTGCAAAATTTCATGGTGACAGTCTGAACTGCAGCATAATGAAAGTTACTGTAGTGCTGCACAGCCCTCCAGGGCATCCTGACAGTCTCTATAGCTGGATGATAAGACCATTTGTTGTTATTATCACACGTATTTCTTCTCTTGGAATTCAAGGATTTGCACAAACAGTAAAATGTCTGTTCTGAGCTCAGAGTACATTCACCCTCATCTCCCCTAATGAGCACTAAATATGTGCCCCTACTGTGATATATCTGTGTATTGGCCATATGGGTTCTGCTGAACTTACTAAGCTTTTTGTTGTTGATTTTAGTAAAAATAAACAACCAGATATAATCAGCTTTTTGGTTTTATTTAATCAGGCTTGGAGAGCAGTACTACAGAGATGCCTTGGAACAGTGTCACAACTACAACGCCAGACTGTGCGCTGAGAGGAGTGTCCGAATGCCGTTCCTTGACTCTCAGACCGGTGTGGCTCAAAGCAACTGCTACATCTGGATGGAGAAGAGACATAGGGGACCAGGTGAGGCACAAGAAATGCTCACTGAAGTGACATCTGGATTGAAGAAATGCTCATCTTTAAAGAAGTCAACATTTTGAGAGATTAAAGAAAGAGCATGATATATTCAACTTTTTCCTCTCTAGTAATCTGATAAGTAGGAAAAAGTTTGGCTTTATACCGTATTACAACACTTACACACTATTATGGGTAAAGTCCATCCATCCAACCATTATCTACCGCCTTGTCCCCAACGGGGTCGCGGGTATGGGTAAAGTGTTGTCTCAAATAAAACACTGGATGCTGGGCACGTACCAGTAGTGACGTACGACTGGTTAGACTATTCTGCTTCACGGCTAAATGTTTGTGTCCACTACACGGCTAAACTGTTTATGTGGAAACTACTGGGTTGGTTGCTGCAGTCTCAAACAAATGATCAGATCCAGGACTTATAGTAAGCACAAACTTAGATATGTAGCAGTACACATTACAACCGTAGCAAGATAATGTCATACTTGCATCTATACAAATCAGCCTCCGCCGGAGTATTGCTTACCGCCATTATTTGGAAAATCCTGCACTTTCGTTTTCGCTATGTCAGCAAGATGGCATTGTTTCACACTTGATTCTTGATGAATTTATGCAGTATCTGGGTATTTTCAGTGCTTTTTAGCTTAAATGTCAGTGTAAACACTACACACTTAAACAGTGCATGAAGTTAATGCACTGATGGAGACACTGCTTTTATGCTTCCTGGATTAATGTGCTCTTATCGTTCCTCAGGTATGGCTCCAGGGCAGCTCTATACTTACCCAGCGAGGAGATGGAGGAAGAAAAGGAGATCTCATCCTCCAGAGGACCCACGGCTTATCTTTCCTCCTGTGAAATCAGGTACCACAGCAATGTTAGCTCAGTCCCCACTTTAACCAGTCAGCCCCAAGAAACCTTCAAACCATCTTTATTGTGAACATTAGCTGTTTAATGGGTTTACATTTAATGGTTTTAAATTGAGTCCAATCCCAATACAAATGGTTGTAATGCACTGTGTAGTGGTTTGCATTTGCGTTTGTTTACAGCTATTTGTGTTTTACCAGTAGAGCTAGATTTAGGGCTGAAGAAGGATGCTCTGCTCTCATCGGACGGCAGCAGCCTGGAGGCCCTATTGAAGGGGGACTCCTTGGACAAACGAACAGCCGCAGACCTCCGGGGATCAGAGGAAGATTCAAATCAGAGTGATTACACAGGAGGCCTGAACCCTGCTACTCGGATTAGAAAGGTTTGAGGCTGAGTGCAAAGTGTTATTATTTCAGCTGCTCAATGAGATGAGCTTGGACGTTGTGTGTTAAACATATTATTCTTTTTCTGTTCCTACTCTTTTCCCTTCTTTAACAAAGAGGATCCTCGAACCAGATGACTTCCTGGATGACCTCGACGATGAAGATTATGAGGAAGACACACCTAAACGAAGAGGCAAAGGGAAAGGGAAGGTAAATGCCCCTTTAATTCCAGCTGTTGTGTGTTTTTTGCTGCAGTTGTTGTTTATTGACTTCAGTAATGTCCAAAGGGACGAGGAGTGGGCAACAGCAGGAAGAAACTGGACACGGCAGCGCTGGAGGACAGAGACAAGCCTTACGCCTGTGATAGTGAGTCCTGATTGACCAGATTAGAGCATGGCAACTCAGGTCTGAGTAGAAGGTCACTACAGGTCAAAACAGCTGCTCATTTTTAATCTGTCCTGTCACCTTTCTTCTCACCCTCCTTCTTTCCTAATATTGTTCATCTTTTTTACACTTTTTTGCTGTTTTTTGCTTCCTAAAACGTCCTAAATATATTGTTACTAAAACCTTTTTAGGTCTTGTTGCCTTTCGTCATATAATGACCCATTTTTCTTTTACCTCCATTTCCAATATCCTCATAGGTAGGAGTATGTCTCTTATTTCTTTCAGCCTACTGATCTGTTCTGCTTGAAGTGTATTTTTTCTCCTGTCAACCAGTTTCACTTTTAGCAGACTGTCATTGTACGACCTTGTTTCTGAGCCTCTGCCACTGCTTTTTCGTCTCCTTCTCTTCTCTCTTCCAGACACTATCAAACAAAAGCATATTTCAAAACCTTCTGAAAAAGGTATATTTCTCTTCATTACCTTTTTTTCCGATCCCTCAATGCTTGTTATAACATTTGTCTGTGATTTGCTTTGTGTTGAGCTCAGAGGCTCAATGTTCTGCTTCTTTTTGCATTACATAAATGCAGCTAGATTCAGAGTAATGCTTCTGTTGAATTTAAGAGCCACATTTTTACATCTCTGTCTGGCCCTGAACTTTCCACAGACTTGGATAAGCTACTGGATGGATCCTGCTGCTTCTTCCCCCTTTTTTGCTTTATGTCTTACACTTCCTGCCTCCTGTTTGATTTGCAGCCTTGCCTGATTGTTTCCCGTCTCCTATTCATCACCTCTACATTGTGTGTATTGTCATTTGCACATCCAATGTTTTCTAAAGCCTCTGCTGCCGTCTTGTCTCAGTCTGATTGTTGCTTTACCTTGTGCGGTGGGATTCTTGTCAAGCCTTTTCCGCTGCATACAGTAACATTGAATGTTTGAGTCTGTTGCTATTCTGCTTACATGTTTCCCAAAAAAATCACCTTTCTTTTAGATGATGAAATAAAGCTGTTAGGATTTTAATGAAATGAAAGAGAACCTACATGGAAGTGAAAGAAGTTTTGAGTCATGCTTTTATCTTGTAACAAACCTCCCACACACAATGACAAATGCCTCACAGATATTTTGTGGAAAGTGATAAATGTTTAGTCTTATTCCACGTTGCTTTTAACCTGTTGCTGCTGACAGGTTGTTACATGCGCACTTCTTATGATTATTACTCCTGAACCATACAACGTGCCTTTAAAAATGAAAAAACCCATCAGAAAGCAGAGAAATAGACTTTTTTAACCATTTAATTGTCATAGCGGTAGACCTGAGGAACACCTGCACTATGACCGTCTAATTACAGGCAAGTTTTAGAAGTGTGTCACACATTTGTAGCAGGAGCTACAGGAGTATTTGCACAAATAGGAGATTTGAACTGTGCTCATATGGGACTCCGTTTCATGACTCCTTTCTTGAAGAGCCACCTCAGTCCTGATGAGGTTGGTAAAAGAGAGCTATTTATACATCGTCTCATCCTTTCTTCGGGTTTCATTACCCATGTGTCATCGTGTCTGTTTATGGCCAAATTCACAGAAACGGGTGGGTCTACATGATTTTCTCTCTCGCACATAATCACTTCCTGTTTTATAAAAGCCTCTAGTCAGTATTTAGTCAGACCACTTGTATGCGTTTTGAATAGTTCTTTATGTCTCTGTAAAATGTTTTTATGCAGCTTATCTGATTTTCCAACCTCAGATTAAAATGATCCCTGCAGAGATTTTTTTATTACAGCATTATTCTTTAAAACCCTATGATTCTTACCAAAGGTATCTTCTTAAAGTCTATTTTGACATGTTTATTAAATGCATGTTTGCCGTTCAGTTCCCGCACATCATGGACTGGGATGGCTATGCTTGATTCTTCATATTCATCCATGTCCTATTTCTATCTCTGTGGCAGTCTGTGGGAAGCGCTACAAGAACCGTCCTGGCCTGAGCTACCACTACGCCCACTCCCACCTGGCTGAGGAGGAAGGTGAAGAGAAGGAGGACATGGAAATGAATGAGCCTGCCCTGCCACTGCCTGACGAGCCAAGAAGTAAGCAACCTGTACTAAAAGACAGATTTCTTTAATAGATTGCTGGAAATACTGTGCAGCTGTGATTATTGTTGACTGGATAATTGAGTAACTGCCTGGATGTTTTTTATTTAGCGCCCAAGAAAGGTCCAGATGGTCTCGCGTTGCCCAATAATTACTGTGATTTCTGCCTGGGAGACTCCAAAACCAATCACAAGACAGGCCAGTCAGAGGAGCTGGTGTCCTGCTCCGACTGTGGACGCTCAGGTATTTTTAGAGTCATTATGCTGATATAAAGTAACAATAGAGGAAAAAACTTTAAGGGGTTTGTAAGAAAGGAGGGCAACTATAAATAACTTCTTTGTTTCTTGCAGGTCACCCCTCCTGCCTGCAGTTCACTCCTGTAATGATGGCAGCTGTGAAGACATATCGCTGGCAGTGCATCGAGTGCAAGTGCTGCAACATGTGCGGCACATCTGAGAATGATGTACGTCTATCAGCTTTTAATACTCAAAGATAAACGCAGCACATACAAGAACTGACTGGCTTTCATAGCAGATGATGAGTCCTCTTTTATGCCAACGCTGCAGCACAATGTTTCATAGTATTCATATTATTATTCATATTCATAGGCTAAAGTAAAAATACAGACTGATTAGATTAGGGTTCATCTGGAAGGTCACTGAGAAGAAGAATCTGTTCCTAAAGGCTCTGAGACAATTACTCTGAATATTTCATCCAAATTATTCGAACCGTAATATTTTTTATCTGTCAGGTCATCGGGGTCGGATACATCAATGACAACATTTTATCCTTTTGATTTGCATGTTTTATTTTTTCCATCCGACAGATGCACCATCAGGGAAGGCGCGTTGACGGCGTCACTAGAACTGGTTGCGAGCGGTGCTGCGATACTTTATTTAAAATGTTATCACAATCACAGCCATGTTTGTGCCACAGCGTTTGTATCACAGAGCTCTAGTTTGTTTGACAAGCGAGAAAAAATATTTTGTACAAAACACAATGTGTGGCAAACGAGTTGAATTATGAAGATAGCTGCTCTAACAGCTTCGCTGCTTCTTCAAACTGGGAACCAGTTGCTGAAGCAGATCCTCAAACTGCCCCACGGCCATCCTAAAGTAGGTCCGGGGGTCCGTGGTCCAGCTCCTGCTTCTGGACTAAACAGCAATATTCCCTGAGTTCTTCTCTTTTCTCCAGTATTGGATGTACCCAACGGGCTCTTTTTCTTTGCTTTTATCAGGAATAGCATAACGTCGCCATTGCTTTTTTTTTCCCCCACAATGCGAGTTTCAGAATTTTCTTAATTTATTTGCAGTTTTACATCAGACTTGGTCTCACATCGTTATTTAGCCACCAAATTATTTTGTTTTGTTCAGTTTATTTGCATCAGACTCGGTGTGTACATAGCAGAGGGTAGGAAGGCAAGCACTTAGTGCAGATTGATGGTAGTCTCTACAGAAGCTCTGCAGGCTTATTCAGGCACACTTACACAAAAACTACAACTACAGTGAGAAATCCAGTCCAACTCATTTAGTCCTCCAGTCTGATGTCACATTGTTGTATTTGCATAGATAGTATAGAAGATTAATGTATATTTCCCGTCAACTCTGGTAAAGTAGGATCAAGGCTGTTAGGAGACTCAAGTGTTTCTCTTCCAGGATCAGCTTCTGTTCTGTGATGACTGTGACAGAGGCTATCACATGTACTGCCTCAACCCACCAATGTCTGAACCTCCAGAAGGTGAGTCCATCATGTGAAATAAATACTTATGGAAAGATGAGATGGAAAAACGTGCAACCTTTACTAAACCTACCTTTGATTTTTTTTTTTTTTTTTAGAGGGTCGTGTTTTTACACTTTCTCACTTAGATTATTACAACTTTAAAAGGTATAAACCAGTCTCACCTGCCTCCAGGCGGTCCAAAATTCAGCTGTTTGTCTTTTACCAGGCACGCAGAGATACGAGCGCACCCACCCCCCCCAATCCTTGCTTCTTTACACTGCCTCCTCCTAAAATTAAGTATTGATTTATTGTCTTTAAATGCTAAAACATTAAATGAGCTCCTTTCTTAGTAAATATTTAATGCTAATACATTTCACTCAGATCCTTTAGGTGCTCTGGTAAAATACTACTGACATTTTAGGCTGAGGGTCTGGTTCCTGCTCTTAAACTCTGTAATGATTTTCTCCCTCATATCAGGGCTGCCCCAAACATGCACATTTTAATCACTATGTTTTTTTCTTTAGCCTTCCCTGATGTGCAATAGTTCACTTTGTTTGGCTTTTTTTCTCTGAATGTTTTACATAAGCTGTGTATCTGTGTGATTACGCAGCACGCTGGCCAGCATTTCCTTGTTTCTGAACATGCTTTATGAATAAAGTGGCCTTTGATGATGGCTATAAGGGAAA
The DNA here is from genome assembly GCA_037177335.1 of Kiunga ballochi. Taxonomy (NCBI): domain Eukaryota; kingdom Metazoa; phylum Chordata; class Actinopteri; order Atheriniformes; family Pseudomugilidae; genus Kiunga; species Kiunga ballochi. Next base: position 7,178,459 of record JBAMIG010000016.1, on the reverse strand, counting down.
AAACTTGTTTGGATCCACAATGCTGGAATACTGTACTGTAACGCATCACATCCAAGGTGCAAGCTGGAAGAGCTTACAAAGATTTTGAACTCTCTTTGTGTTTTTTGCGGCTCACAGGGAGTTGGAGCTGTCATCTATGTCTGGACCGTTTGAAAGACAAGGCATCCATATACCAGAACCAGAATGTGCCAACGTCATGATGGCACCCCCAGCCTGCACTCATTTGTCTACCAACCGTCCCACAGTAGTATGGTTTACCCTCGAAGATTCAAAACTGCCCAGACAAGTTGACCTCAGAGCTCGTGTCCTGGACAGATAAATAGTAAAAAGGGAAGTATACCTTACCACGCCGGCCTCATTCAGCATCAGATATGACTGTTACACAGTTTCAACATAAGAATCACTCGCATATTTTTATTTTCACACGCTTGCCACATAGCCAATTTGAGCAGCACTCATTTCAGAATTAAAGCAAAAATAGCCAAATTATCAATTCCTGTTCAGCTTTTATATATAAAGTTGCTAAAACCTTGTCTGTCTGCAGCGTACTGGTTTTTTTGTTTAGAGCAGAAATATGAAATCGGAAGACGTGCCCATGCTTGCTAATGGTGAAAAAAGACATTTTATATTATTTATATATTTCTATGGTATATAATAGTGATATGTATAAATTGAAGAAAAGGAATGGTCACATAATGGTCTTTTATTATTGGTGCCCATCGCATCACTTATTGGATAAATCCTCCACCAAAATGTTCTTTTGTGGTAAAAATGCTGATCTATCGGATACAGTGAAAGGGATTGTGAATGATTTTCTATCTTATCCACTGCCGCTGGCCATACACAGAAATAAAGATGAAAAACTGGAAAAAATCAGTGTTACTAAGGAGGCGGGATCTCGGATAGCAGGTTAAACTCCAGTCTGTTGGACTCGTGACCTCGAGGTGCTCAGGTCCGGTCCTCATAAGCTACTATCCTGCAGCCTTTTGCTGCATCTTTCTCCAGCACACCTGAATCTAATGAATGGCTTGTTATCAGGTCTCTGCAGAGCAGAAAACATGCAGATGAGGAAATTCAGCCATTTGATTAAGGTGTGTTGCAGTTAGTAGATGTTGAGGACCGGACTTCAGCATCTCTGACCCAAGCGTTCCTGTGACTGCATTAGGACGTTGTGCTTCATTCAGGCTTTTGGGGCTTCTATACAAACCGGACAGTTGTTCGTACCTGTTTGATGGAAATGGTCATGTTTGATTCAAAATGTAATCCCATTTACAGCAGCAGTCATGTAAAGGGAATATCGCTGTGTTTTAGCAGTTTGCTGATCTCGCACCATATCCGGTGAGTTTAATGCAGTGGAAATGAAAATGATCTCACAGATTGTCACAATGGAAAAGCAATATTAGTGCTCCTTTATGATGCTGGAATTAGATGGAGCAGCAGCAGTCGGCTCAGACTCTACTGTAAATTAGCTGTGGCAGCAGGTATGGATGAGCTTATATGTTTTCGTCACTGCTTTCATAGGTTTTATTATGCCATGGTTTCCTTCAGTGGTAGGGCTGAGGAAAAAAGTCTGAATAGACTGCAGAGCATTTACTTTACCTCAAACAAAAACAGTGTTTAAAGGATTAAAACATTCTGCAAGAAAATGGGACAAAGTCAGAGGGAGACATGGTGATGACAGCTACACTGTTTGTTCAATAACAGCATACTCTACAGTAAACCAGGTGCATGTTGGGTAATTGTCTGCACTCCTACATAGTTGTCTCAGTTAGGAAAGGTGTCTGGGAAGTGGTGTAATATAACTTAACCATGCTATCTTGTCATTTTAATAGCCAACTAACAATTACTAAAGCATTACACGAGTGTCACTTGGTTTATTTTCACCTTTTAAACCTACTGTTTTATGTAGAGGCCATGGCTACTAGAATATTTATCTGTTTTGTATACATTGATAATGTTTGCAGACCTGATGTGTGGGACATTTTGGGAGTTGGGTTGAACTGCTTTCGAGTTTATCCTGTGATCTAATTCTCAAGTGAGCTGCTCTCTGCCAAAGCTCAAAACAAGAAGCAAAGTCCGTAATGGGATTAGGAGAAAAACACTGAAGGGTTTTAGCCTGCAGCCTTTCAGTGGGACTTGTATGAACTAGAATATTGTACACCTTTCATAACCACCTCACAACTATTCAGTAATCATTGGAGATCAGATTCAGGTTCCTGTTTATGGCTTTGGGAGAGAATCGCTCATGTTAGATGATATTCAAACCCAGATCATAGGTTTACGTAGTAGGTGAATTCTTTTTGGGTGGACTTTTACTTGGATTTAATGAAATGTTTTATTGTATGAAAACAAAAGTCTTCAGGAAAATAAACTATTCAGCACTAAAACCTGATGTCGTCTTCTCCTTTTCCATAACCTCTGATTAATTGCAGCATTTTAAAAATGGTTTTGTTGGGAAATCAGCTCATTCTTACCAACCTTTCTGTTACATCCACCCTTTATATTCTTTTCTTCCCACCCTGGCAGCAGGAAGACGAGAGGTGTCATTGTTTTTAGCAGATTTAAAATGCCAACATTTCCTCCAGCCACCTTTAAATGTGTCTCAAATCAAACTCCTTTCCAATTAGTTTACCTTCGTATGCAGTGTGCATCAATTATTCCATAACTTGGATATCAAAAGGCAGAGATAGCAGCTGTTTACATTTATTCATGAAGAACCACGACTTGTGTAAATTACTGACATGACGTAAAAATATATCGTTTTTGGTTTATTTTAAATGCTGTTACGTTCCATTAGATGGCAGTCAAACACTGAATCTCCACGTTGTAATCACTCATCTGCACCTTCAATCGCTGCCTACTTCTGAAAATAACAGCCTAAAAAGATCAAAGTCTTATTGCACTTTTCTTTTATTGCACTCAAAATACAACAGTCTCCTATGATCCGCTACACTCTAAAGCCACATTTTTTTCTTTAAGATGTTTCCTCAAACATCACATCAGAAAATAAACTAAACATTCTTTGTAGCACAGTTGATCTGTTTTGGGTTTTTATCATTTAACTGGATCAGAAGCTCATGACAACACCTGATGGCTGAGTGAAAGGGTGCATCCGCGTGACAGAATGGTGTGAATCATCTCCACGGCAACACGGGGATGGAGATGAGGATATGGAAAGACAATTTCTGCCTCAGGTAAGGCTAAGAAAAAAATAAACATACTATAACGTGAAATTAAATGGAAAATAATTACTTTTATTATTTGCACCTCTGAAATTATTTCTAATTCAATCATTTAACAAAATAAATAAAACGGCTCAATTTGTTTAGGGTTTAAGAGGTTGACAAACAAGTTAAAAAATCTAGTATTGTACATGAACATTTCTCTGTTTTATGAGCTAATTTTTCTGTATTCCTGTGCATGACGAGCTTAAACTGTCACTGGATAAATAATGAAATACTGGAGTCATCGTGGTCCATTGAACACAGAAATATGCATTTGTTCTCTTACAATAATTCACAAATAGGCTAACACATATTCGTTTTAAAATATCAAAATACAACAAAACAGGTCTCTGTTAGACATTCGGTCTTTGAAAAACTATTAAACATTTACAAACAGTAAAAAGTGTTGTCAGGAGAATGAGCATTATTATACAGTCACTTTGAAAGAGAAAAATAAAATCACCAGGATCCCTTTGATGAAACATGTAGAATTCACAGATCATTAAACACCAAATACTGACAGTTTTCCACACACTTAAAACTATTATGTGCCTTTTTTTCAGGATGACACAGGACCAGTCTGTATATATGTTACTGAAAATGCAGCATCATTTGCCACAGCATACACACTGTAAATGTAGAGCCATGTGAAAAAGATTTGCCATTTCGGCAACTTCAGAAAATCAAACTAAAATCTGTCTTCGCAGGTATTTTCTCATAAATTAGGTTATTACAAGGTCATTGCAATATACATTTCCCTGTCTATTCAACATAAATGCACAAGCAGTGTGTGAGGTCATAGTTTTCTGATGTCATCAGCCTGCTCTAAAGGGGAAATTTGGGTTTTTTTGAAAACCGCTAACATCCCACCACAAAAATTTTAACTGGGATAAAGTCTGAACCTTTACCTAAACACGTGGATAATTTTCTTTAAAGGCCATTTTACGGCAGAAATGATATTGTGCTCTGGATCAGTGTTCTGCTGCATGATTCAGCTTCAGACAGGTAGCTTCATATCTGGCACTGGACTGGGGAGTTCATGGAGGCCGGGTGTGTTGCAGCCATTCCCACCACAGTGTTTGACTGCTGATATGAGGCAGGCATGGTGCAGATATGCTGCATTTGGTTTTCAGCAAACAACACTTTACAATTTGCCCAAAATGGGACATTATTCCAGACTATTATTCCAGACATACTAAAGGATGCAGTCTAAGATACAGCTCCTGTTTTTTTTTTATTTACTTGAACTCTTCTCTGAACTTTACAAAGTCTGACCTTTGGTGAAATTGCTGGAACTTTTATTTCTGGAAAGTAAAATATATTAACTTGGTTCCTGTGCTAGCAGTAAGGAAATACACAGTGCTTTTGATTCTCAACCTACTTTTTTGTTCAATAAATAATGGCTGAATATAAATGCCTTGTGCTTGTATTTATCAGATTTCATTAACCTAAATCTAAGACTTAGTGATAGACCCAATGCACATACACTACCAATCAAAGGTTTGGACACTTCTTTTGGATTTAATAGGAAATGTGCTCTAAATTTTCATTAATACTGTACATTATTAGGCTACATCATAAACCTGCAGAACTAAATACTTTCTTTTTCACATGCCTGTATATGTGTGTGACTGTATATTGTTTGTGTCATTTGTTTGCTTAAAAATGTTCCACCAAGCTGAAATAACCCCATAAAATGTACAAGAAACATTACAAACATCGATTGTCGTACCAAAACATGGAGTATATTACTAACCTGCACTCAGTTATCCAAATTTGTGACACTCATAAGAACAATATATATTAGACTTCATAGTAATAAGACTTTAAAAAATACTGTAGTACTAAGTTAATCTCTTTTATCTACCTTGCACTACCAATACTTACTGTTGAAATAGTCAAAATATTATCAAGATAATGTGCATTTTTTCCCAGCTACTATAAAAGTCTCTCGCACACATGTGGTGTCCTTTATTAGCTGTTTTAAGATTCTTTGCTGTAAGTCACTGCTGCTACATTTCAATAAATGTTACTATTTTTTGCACTAATGTCATCAGCTATGGTGTACATTCAAACATATCTTGAAAAAAGTCCCAAGCAGGACACAGCAGTATAATTTATATTAGATTTGGGCCTTTAACAAGTTATTTGGCCTATTTAGAACGACATTTTTTCTTGTGCTGGGTTTATATTGTAGAGGCTCTTTTTAAACAAATACCTCCTTTAAAAGCGGAATTGTGCAAAATCTGCTGAAACAGTTTAATAAGTGTTGCCAGGAAAGAAAGAAACAAACAACTGCAACAGAGTATTCAGCACCAGGTAGAAGCTTGTGCTTGCAGTGATGTTGATAAGCTAGCTTGTGAGCATAAATTAACGTAGCCGCAGCAGCATTCAGAGCATAAACACCAAGGAGATAAATAAATTACTTAAAATTACTCTGAATCTAAACTTCTATTGACTTATTGCTTTAATAAAATAGTGACGGCACAACATTTGTTATAAAATATCAAGTAGAAGTTCTTATTTGTAGATAGCTAAATAGGCTAGCAAATTAGCTGCTAAGCTTTGTAATTTGTAGTTAACTGGAGAAATAAAGCTTGGATTTTTGCAGAATAAAAAGCAATAACAGCTTAAATCTGGGTTGAAAGATTTGTACCTTAAAGCAAATTTAAGCTCAGTTTAGTAAATAATCTCAATATTTATCATTAAGTAGCTACAGCACTGTGCAAAGACACATAAAAAAATCTTTAAATCTTCTAAGATCACATTGTTGGTATCATTTCCTTTTTCATGGTAATGTTATGCAACAAGCACTACTGCTTTCAATTCCTATTGTAATATTTTTACTAAATTATCCTACTTGTTACCAGAACACTGTTATCAAGCACAGCAAGGTACAAAAGGACAAAAAATGTTAGTGTAGTTGTATATTATCACCAAAGTGATGTCTACAGAGGTGCACAGAAGTTCTTACAAGAAACACAACAACACTGTTCACTGTTTTTTTGTTTGTTTTGTTTTAACATCGGGTAAGAGTATATCTGGTGGAAGGGTAACTATCGGACTAGTTGTGACAAGGTTGGATATATGACCTTAAGGCCTTACATCTGCCCAAAGAAGATTGAGCAGAGCAGGAAGATGGCATAGACAAACAACAGACCCAGACCCAGCCGGCGGTCCAGCCTCCAGTGGTTCAGATGAACACTCGTCACCTAAAAACAAAGATCATTTCAAGAAAAGAGCTGCCACACATCTCTGTATTTATCTTTAATAAAGCTGTTCATACAAAGATGGATGGAAAAATCCGCTACTCAATATAATTTCCATTAGGAAAAATATGTTCAGGACTTTATTTTTGCTTAATTATCCATTTAAACATATTTAATCATTTTATGTATTGAGTGTTTCTGAGCAGAGCAATAAAATTTAGATTCCTCGTTGAAATAAGTCTTTACACTGAATTCGTCTCCACTAAGGGATCAATAAAGTTACGTCTTATCTAACTTCTGCAATGCCCTGATACCTTGTGTTTAAACTAAACTGGATCAGCAGGAGGGATGCGCTACTCTGCTGCGAGTCGGTTCCTCACTGTCAGAATACCATCGGCACTACATGCAGCTTCCTTTCATTCAGCAAATCACTTAAGTATTGAATTTTTACAATTTAAAACATTTTAAGGACTAAAATACCATTAAACCCAGTTTAAAATTCTAACAAAAATGCATCATATGTTACAACAGCTGTTCAGTATTTTGTGTGAACTCACTGTCAGAAACACTGATGCCAGCAGCAGGATGACAGAATATACAAGTCCTTTATTATTTATGGAGACCTGTAGAAACAAAAAAATACAAGTATCAAAGATTGCTCAATCGACCTGACACCCCAAACCTTTCACACAAATGCAAAAAAATAAATAAATAGGCATTATATGGAGGTAAAATGTGTGCATACTATAGATCCATGGTCCACCACAAGGGTACGCAAAGCCCAGGGGAAGCCCAAACCCAAAAGAATGTCAAAGATATTGCTGCCTATGGAGTTAGACACGGCCATGTCCCCCATGCCTGGGAAAAGAAATGCGGAAGTGAAACCAAAACCACACAAAGGGAACGGCCATAAGCGTAACGAGGAGATTCAAGCTGTTGATGTTACCTTGTCGAGCAACAATGAGACTTGCCATGCAGTCTGGTACACTGGTCCCTGCTGCCAGGAAGGTTATACCCATTATGTAGTCTGGGATATCGAGTGTGTAGCTGATGATGGTGACCTGATAAATATGCAAATATAACATGCATCAGGTGAGAAATTCTCAAGCCAACAAAACTTTTCATTTAACATCTTCACCAGTCAGCTCAAATATAAGGTATCTTTTGATTCGCTGTCTTCTTACCATCCACACCATGAGGTAGGAGAAGACAGCAATCCACAGGGTGGAGGCCACAAAAGTGACCATGAACCATCGGTGCCAGCGTGGCAGGATACAGTTAGGCACAGTGCAGTACAGCAAGAAGCCTAGAGGCCAGGTGATCAGCCACTTGACCCGCGCGCAGCAGCTGCCTGGCACACACAAAGCAGAACTTATTAAAAATCATGGTACCTGTAATTTAATCACATAATAAAGGAACCTGAAACAGACATTAAGTTAGATGTTCATTAATAAATAAGTTACTTGTGCTTCACTTTATCTAGTTGGCTACTTTACACAAGCAAACGCAGTAAAGCAAGGCTCTGAAAAGGCCCTATTGGTTGAACCATCACCTGGTATGCGCATCGGACTGAAAATCCCATCTTCATCATCTTCTTCCTCCTCTGGCCGGGATGCCTCTGCCCCTTGTTTATCTCCAGACTCTGCATCTCTAAACCCGGATCTGCCGTCTCCATTTTCCAGGCTGCAGGAGCCCGTCCTCTTCAGGCTGTTGCTGCTCGACTCCGCTTTGGATGCAGGCCCGGCGTCGCCATCCCGCTGGTGCTTTGAACTCTGGATCAGTCTCTGTCGCTGCGATGAAGAACGGCACGTTTTTGCTACAGTTGCATTCAAGTGTCCGACACCGTGCACTACGTACCTCGCTGATGAGCACGCGTCCTGCCATTGAGAGCCTGGTGCGGGGCGAGAAGTGCGGAGTGATCATAATACGCAAGCCAGCGTCTGAGAAGGACAGCTTGTGGGGGTTGAGGATGAGCAGCTCATCTACCATGATGACGGGAGGATTCTCCTGGCCATGGGCTTGCCCTGTTAGAGGTGCGAGTGGTTGAACACAAAGATCAGTTCACTGCACGGAGATGTTTATCAGCTCCAACGGTGATGCAGCCCCAACCTTTGTTGAGAAGAACCAAAGAGGTGTTGCATGCTGCAGCATCCTCTCCCATCTTGTTGTCTCTGCGCTCCTCTGATCTGCGGCAGCACAGGCTGCTGCTCCTGAGCTGATGCTTCACAAACACCGAAAGCTGAGAGTTGAACCTGCAACCAGACAAAAGCTGCTACTTTCCACCTGTGCGCCATTTCTACTTATAGCTCACATGCAAGAAGACTGAGGCAAGCGATCTGGTGCTGGAAAACTCACTTCATGATTATGATGTATATTGCATACATGGTCATGAGTAGCAAGGACTCCCACCTGAACAGTGAAGAAACAAACAGCTTAAAAATATAACTTCAAAGACATCATCTCCTCAGCTCCTGTTTTACTGGGTTATACTGTTTTCTGGAGTATTTGAGGCACTTAAATGCTTTTATCTTGCAAAATATTACTGACATTAACAATCAGCTGTTTTTAAAGGAGCCCTCTGAATAAGTTTTCCCCTCCATCAGCCTCAACTCCTGCTGGAGATAAATGCATGTTGCTCCTTGAAGGATTGAAGGGACTCAGAGTCACTTTCAGCAAATTGCATCTTACTTGAACCATCTCACAAGGACATAGAAATCAATGGCGACAAAGACTTTTGTACTATAGAATAGTAAAATCCAATGTGTTTCTAGGCTTTTCCTTGCTTTCATCATTCACTGCAAACCTGCTGTGAACTCAGGCAAAGCAATGATCCTCTGAGCAAAAGTCACTGCATGAACTCAGAAGATTTGTGACTAAGATACTCAAAGAAAGATCTTGGCAGAAGCAGCTGCAGCATAAATCTGCTCGCTTTTGTTCAGAGGAACAGGAGTGAGGTGAAATAAAGCAGGGCAGTCTCAGTATGGCACAATGGGACTTAACTAACACTAACATACATCTTACAGGAACCCATTGCTGCAGGAAACATCAAGTGCATGAAAGCTCAAATAACACAGAGAGCACAAAATGTGACCGTAGCAGAGTTAACAGCAAAGAAATCAATCAAATAGCAACGCCGCGCAGTCATGAGTGAAATAACTGCCACTGGTGACACAAGCCGTCACACAAATTAAGCTAATCAAAAATGATTTTACAGCCAGATTTTAAACTGATCTTCATCTTTCCAGCGGCTGACACTGCAATGAGCTCTGGCAGCTTGAAATAAAAATTCAGGTGTTTTTTTTTTAAATACTTACTTTAAATACTTTAAATATTAAAGATAAATCGGGAAACAAATTCAGGTTTCACTCTGTGGAAGCTGTCGCCGTCATCACTTGGAGACGGTTTGTGAATACTACTGACAGCGTGAGCGGAAACAGGAACACTTCTAAAGCTGCTATAGAAATATCTTCTCACTGCTCGCTGTTATTCAGGATAAATGTCGTCTCAAAGGCCATCAAAAGGAGCAGATCAACCAAATGTGCAAACGCAACTTACCAGACAACTCTGGCGTCATAGATAACCTTGAAAGAGAACAAAATGGATACGTTTAAACGCAGTCGGGGGGATGTAAAGCTGAGCAAAAAGATTATGTTGCTTAAATTTACAGCTTACCAAGATAAGTGCCAGTACAGACAAAATGTAGTAAAAGGAATCTCTGAAAAGAGACCACCATGTCAGAGCCACTGTCTGTGGAGGAAAGCCATAACGGTTTCAGTCAGAAATCATTACTGGCTGAATGACAGGATGTCATCATCCCCTCATGCAACATCATCAGCATAGCACTTCATTAGCATTACATAACTTTGTAACTGAGAAAATCCTTATATGGACTCCTAACGAGGCTTTTATAAGCATTTGAATATTTAATTGATGTCTGTTGGTGAAAAATGTGCAGAAACGTAACGCAGTCTGCAGGATTTAACTACCTGTCCTGCAAAGATTCCACTCAGCCCGATGATGACCAGGATGTTGAAGACAGCTGAGCCCACGATGGTGCCGACCCCAACGTCACCTTTGGTGATGAAGACACCTGATGACGGCGAGGGAGGTTAGTCTGAGTTTAGGTTTGATACAACCTGCAATGTGTTATTGTGTGTCTTATCTAAAGAGAATATATTCAACTTTATAGGCTAAATGCACATATACTATGTACATATGTTCATATACTGTATATTTATATGTTTTAACTAGATACTGAACTCTGTAATAACTCAGTTATTCCCTCAATTAAAATGACTAAAATAACTGGATTCTGCTGACATCTCCTGGGTGATTGTGGCCTGTGCAGAGCGTGCACATCTATCATTTAAACAGTGGGAATAAAGTCACATTTCAACAGGCTCTCGAAATCGGCACAGCTGTTAGTTGGTCTCGAATGGCCGAGCTACAAACCGATGAGAGAGGTGAAGAGCTCAGGTGCAGAGCTTCCAGCAGCCATAAATGTTGCCCCAGCCACATCCTCACTCAGTTGCAGGTTCTGGACAAATAAAACAACAAAACAGACCAAAATAAAAACACAATTATCGAATGAAGCTGCTATGTATAGATTTACACATTTATATACATATATATATATATATATATATATATACAAAAATCTGGGGCTGGGTTTCTTCACCTCGGATATTTTCTCCAGAGAAGGGACAAAGTAGTCGTCACAGACTATGGCCAGGGCGTAGAACATGTAGATGGCCTGGAAGGTAGAGTTGAGCGTGGATAAGACAGCTGAGAGGAGCTCTTTTTCATAGCATAAACCAGCTTATGGGTTCGGTTGGTTTATGCTAGGATGATGTCACGTCAACATGATGAGTCAAAGATATAAATAAATGGGGAAAATATGCAGATTTGAGGCAGTGCGATGATAAACACTCACACAGAGTGCATGCAGGAGCACAGCGCCATTCTTCCTCTGCTCCTTGGTAAAAATGTCCTCTGGAAACTCATGGATGGCTGTGGAAGGATCAACAATACAATAAACATTGATAAAAATAATAATAAATAAATAATACAATAAACAACTGAGAAAAGTTTTATTTCTCTCAAATGTTTGATCTGCACATCTACACTGGCATCTCATTAATCACGTTATGTTAAAAACAGAACTAATGTTTGCATTATTCCCCTGCGTGACACAACACCACAGTGTAGATGCAGCATGCAAGAATGAGGCAGGAAGTGAAACTGACAGCTGCTTCCTGTCTTCCTTCAAGTGCAAACGTAAAACAAAGCAAAAGAGAAAAACCCTTTAATGACAGTTTAGCTGATCCGTGCTCCCTCGCCACTGAAAGATCGACTGAAGAGTGTGCTGCACCTCCAATTCACAACTCTGAGCAGAGCTGGATGAATTTAAACTACAGGGGAGCATGAAGCTATTAATAGCTCCTCTGCTGTGTGAGACAACAATGGGTTGACAAGCACACAATAAGCCCAGTGTAGCTGTCACGATGCACAGAAACGGAAGAACAGACTGCATGGATTAAGAGAGGGTCTCTTGTGATCAGGGATATGAGCTGTGCTCTTTGACACTGCAGCAGTAAGAGTAGGAGTAGGAGGCCATATGGTCCAGTGGAGGGGATTTAAATCTGGCCATATTTCGGATGGGAAATATAGATGATTCTTGTGGATCGTTTCTAAGACCTCAGGCGGAGTCTCTGCTGCTCGCTATAGAAAAAACCTATTTTCATTGTGTGCCAGCTGTTACTGCAGGGCAAGGCTGGTCCAATGATTCATCGAGGCTTAGTAAACTTTCTGTCATCTTATTGCCGGAGAGGCTAAATGAGAAGCTGCACTGTGAGAGTCTTCTCGTGCCGCCTGTCAGCTGTTGGACATCTGCGTCTCTCTTGCATCACCTTCCCGTCCATCCTCCTGCCCGAACACGTAGACTCCCAGGTTATGCTGTCGGGAGAAATGTGTAGATGGACGGGCATGAGGGGTTGTGCTGGTGAATGTAGTTGCTATAGCAACCCTCTCCCTGGGGGCACCCCCCCCCTCCCCTCCTTTTTTTTTTTTAGATGGGTGGCAGTAGGAAGCCAAAGGCTAGGCAACGGAGAGAACAGTGAGAAAGGGGGAGGTGAATATGCGTTTCCCATGGTACGGGTTTATGAAAAATGGAAAAAAAAAGTAAAAGTGACAGCAGCTCTGCACTGTAATGTCTAAAAATATTTATTTTCCCTTACAAACCCTCAAGAGGGGTCTGAGAGAGTGAGTGAGGGAGGAGGGGATAACGGCACAGAGATGCACACAGACAGGCTGTCGGTTTGCTGAAGGCTGCTTTACAAGACCGAGCGTCGCCGAAATATCTATGCAGTGTCACAGAGCAAGATCACCACCAGAAACACCACAGCTGCACGTGCCTGCATGTTTGCAACTCTCTAGACCCAATCGGCATAAAATGTTGCAGCTAGTGCTCCTCTTCATTGGGTAACTTTTATTGCTAGAAGCATAAGATATTCCCACAAGTCATTTTCCTCTGATCCTGCTCTGCTGTCACTCTTTGTTTCACTCCCACATCAGCTGAAGTTCTCTTAAGAGACCACTTTATGTCTCACTTCAGATCTAGTTGGAGTTTCCTCTTAAGTGACAAACTGTCAGAAATGGTTGCTTGCGCTGTTATTTGGGTGTTTAAATATTGTGCAGCTTTGGAAAAGCGTGAATCTGCAGTAAGTAACATAGTAGCATCTTTATGCTAAAACAACCTAAAGAATCTCTGAATCTTTGGATGATATTATGGACTGTAGAAGAGGATATGTACGTAAGAAACAGTTAAATTGTTGGGTGTATTTGCTCACACAGTTGCTCATAAAGTGGGGAACCTCACTACATAGATGTTTGTGACTGTGTGGATTCTCCTTTTATACACTGTCAGGACATCATCATGTTTCAAACCGGTACTTTAGGGCAATAAATATATTGTATTAAATTAAAAATAGGTAAAAAAAAAAAAAAAAAAAAAAAAGGATTTGCTAATCTGAGTGGAGACTCCAAATTGCCAACAGGAGTGAGTGTGAGCGTGTATGGTTGTGTGTGTTGACCCCGTGATGGACTGGCGACATGACCAGACTGTACCCCGCTTCTCGCCCGATGAAGACTGGGATTGGCTCCAGTCCCCCCATGACCCTGTTCAGGGAATTGGCGGTAAAAAATGGATGAATGGATGGATTTGCTAATCGATTTATTCTGTTCTACTTACGTTTTTCTTTATTGGGAATTAAAAAAACAAAAACAAAATCTGAACCAATACTAGTTTTTTTATTTTTAAAAATGCATATTTTTTTTCCTCTTTTCTTCTGGCAAGAGATCAATGCAAAAACTGTAAGGAAGATTATTTATGACTGCAAAGGCGGCAGAAGTAAATGCATCTTTTTAATTTCATCCTGCTCTTTAACGGACCCGGTTACTTGTTACTTTTTAAATGATTATTTTTATTTTATTTATTTTGCATTTTATTTTTTCTTTATTATATTATTATTTTTATAATTATTATATAATCTATTTATATAATATATAATAATAATAATAATAATAATAATAATATTATTATTATTATTATTGTTATATTACATTAAATATTTTCTCTTGTTTAAACAAACAAATGAAAAACACAACAACAAAACTTCCACTTCTACCCTAACCCTAAGCTAACCCCTCCAACCAGCTGACTGGTATTATTTAAGCACTCTGTAATGACCTGAGGGGCCTGACCTCAGAAGTTAGTACCTAGACTTTGAAATTAATACTAAATTTCGTTGGTGACCCGTGAACAGAAAACAAATCAGAAATATTGTGTGCAGTTCTGGTTTATCAATGAAACTTCATTACAGACCCTTAAAAATCAAAAGGATTTCTGTGACTGGAAGACATTTTGATGTTCAAAAGGATTCAATTCCATGCAAACAGCACGAGGATCTAACACGATCCCCAAGTGAACGTTTGTTTGGTACCAATTCACTGTAATTCATTACTAAGAATAGAAGCAAAGAAAAATAAATTACAATGTTTTTTTAAAAAAATGATACAATGTCCTCCTAAAATATAGAAACATGTAAAAAAAAATCACATTAAAATTAAATCAAAATGTAAAAATTTTAAATACACTAAATAAAAAACACGACATTATTCATATTTTCAGCTCTTCATCATCTGAAAGGATACAGAAAACTGGAGCTTTTCTCTCGTCCAGCTAATCTATTCAAAGTCACACAGTCTGCTAGAGACAGAAAGATGTCCAAAACATCATATGCAATTCTCTCTTTATCTACAATTTCATCTAATAACACGTCTCATTCTCCTAAAGGGAAGTAGTGCCGACAAGAGGAACGGTGCTGTCAGCGAATCTGAATGGGGACGGTGGGCGGTACGGGATAATGCTATTGATCTGAAAGTCTGCAGGCTGTCCTGGAGTCAAGCTAAGGCATCGACTGCCACACCAACCAAACCGATGTCGGCGTATCACTCACACATCAGTGACACGGCTGCATTTTTCATGAGGAATCAAAATATAAATATTTCATCCAGGTGTGTAATGTAAATTCAATTATGCATTTGTTCTTTGATTCACTTTTCTTTGAGGTGGTCTGAATACAAGACTGATTAGCCGACAGCAGGGCTTCAAAAACCACACCAGCCAACTCACTTATCAATAACGCACAACATGTACACTGTGACAAGTGAACAAAGACAAAAGCTCGGGGGTAGCTTTGCCCAATCACAAAGCCTTATCCGTAATAAGCTTAGCTGGTACGGAAACAAAGCCTGAAACAGCCAAATATCTTCTTAAACCATGACAATTAAAAACTTTTAAAACAAAAGGTTTATAATGAAGCTCTAAACTACTTTTTGTAGACACAAGCAGGAAAAAGAGAGCAGCATACAAACATTTCCCAAAACTTTGTAACCCTGCAAAACTGGCCGGATAAAAGCCTCAAAACCGTTTCAAGCCAAACTGTATTAGATTATCTGCCAGTTTCTCTTTCTCAACACTTTCTCCAAAACTCCCCTCACAAAAAATCACGGCTGTGGAAAAATACTATTTCCAGCAAACTGTCGCTTGCCAATACAAACAACATAACAAACCTCAACAACAACACAGTGCAAGCCGTTTACTTCATTTACATGGTTGGGATTCTTTTAACCCCAACCCCCATCCCAAAACCTCCGCTCTATTTTTAGCTCTCCGCTTTGCACTTTTAATGCTTGAAAGACAGAATTGTCTGGGTTTCAAAATTTAGCATTCAGTTGCCTAGCAACAGCCGTCTCCGAGGCTTGTCAGCTGAAGCCGGATCGCACCGTCTCCATCTTGTTAAGCGGAGGAGCGATGAGAGGAGAGATAGAGATTCTGAGCCTGGACGCTGCTGCGCTGTCCTCAAGATAATTTCCCCCGAAGATCCGGGACGAGCTTTTTAATCACACTACAGATTATACAATCGCTGTACGGCCGCCTGCAACATAAGGCCGGAGCAGAGCTCACCCACCGCTGGGTCTAATGCTACTTCTCCAGATTTTTGTTCGCCTCCTCGTCTCCCGAGCATCACCTTGATGAAGTTCCTTCCCTCCCTACTGTTGCATCTGTGTTTAGAGATAATGAGGCGGATCTGTTTGCAACCAGGAGCTGAATAAAAGGTTAAGTGTGTTATCAGGTAGCAGAATACAAATGGCCTTGCACAACAAATGGATAGTTGGTTGAGAGATACGCAGAGCCCCATTATTTCCCTCTTATGTGTCAGAGTGAAAACAGCGGGACGGTGAAGTGCCTGCAACTTTTCATTCAGCTATGAGAGCCATACCAGTTGTTCACGACTCATCGTTTTCCTTATGTAATGAAGTTTTTGGAGATTTGACTGTAATATGGCAGCTGGAATGAGTATTTATCTTAGCTACCGCTTAAAAATATACCATAAACAATGAGTTTTACAACATAGTGATGGGAAAACTAAGCGTGCGTTGACTGCTTGAAGTCGTGGCTATAAAATAAAGTTTAAAAGGTCATGCTTTTTTTGGGTTTTCACTTTACATCAATGGGTTAAACAGCTTTGTGTGCAAGCCCCCCAACAGAGGGAGTTCTTTTCTCCAAGAGAAGCAAGAGCAGCTGAACAGCTTGAGCTTGTTTACGATTCGGGCTTTTCTTCTTCTATCTTTGCACTGTTTGTCCAGTGGTTATCATAAAAGTATGTCAAACTTTGGTCCTCAAGGGCCACCGTCCTGGAGGGTTTAAAGTGCAGTGCACAAAAGCTCAATATATCATTCAGAACTTTGTCTCTCTTTGTGTTTAATCCCTTTGCTAAAAAAGCTCTAAAGTATTTTCTTAGCTGGCTTCACTGTTTTAATTTAGTTGAAAAATCCCTCTGAAATATGACCAGACATCCAAACCTTTATAAACTTCAGGGCTTTGCTTTGAGAGATTTCCTCAGGATATAAATTAGAAGCATATAAATATAAAAAAAAACCTCCATATCTAACCAGACATTATCATCTGTAACCCATAAAATAGGTGAAAAGATAAAGATCAACAGCCTTTGATTGAAGCAGACATTTTGTCCACCATGTTTAACATTTCCCCACCAGACGCTGGGTCTGGTTAAATGATGTGATGAAGGCACATGTACAGCAGGTTCTGAGGAACCAGAGCAAACTGGGCCGTCAGAGACAGGAGCTGCAAATATCGATAAAAATGTTTGTTAAACATAAAAGCTTTGAAAGTGCTGGGAAGTCTTGATGTGGCCTGATTTAGCTCCCGCTTCCCTGCGACTCTGAACTGGAACAAGCGGATGGATGAAAACATCTGGTGAATTTGAGTCCATCGGTGAATAAAGTTAAGTTTCAAATCCACATGAACCAGTTTAACTTTATCCACTTTGTGTCGGCAGGCACTGGCATTTAGTTGTGATCTGAGGAAACCACTTCCACGGTTTATTATTAACATAACTTGATTTTCATGCCTCTCTGTGAGACCATGCCTGACATTTTGTAGACAGGCTCCAACAATAATTGCATGATTTCCATATAATACAGCATCATGACTGACAGGCTAATATTATCATAGGTGCACAGTAAATGCAAATTACCTTCTATAAGTAAAGCTGCAGTTTATTTTTGTTCTCTCTGCTCTGCACTCTTCTCCACACATCATCTCAATTTTTAATAACAAAACTGTCAGCTGTGATGAATTCAGCCCATGTCGGCCAATCAGAGAAACATAAATAATGTCTGGTTATGGTTAGAGAGTAGTTTTGATCCATTCTAGATGTTCTGAAAGTGTCCCGATTTGGAAGCAAAAACAGGAAAAGTTAAGTGATCACCTGAGATTAGCTTATCTGATCTTAAACTGGCGGCTTCCTCTTATGTGCTTCAAGCTTGACACAGACTACAAACAAATGCAACATCTCGCCTACATGACCTTTCAGTTCACCTGCAGGGGAGAGGCAGACATCTCTGCTCCACTTGTTTTCTTTTTCTCCTGCATACACCACACACACACGCACACACACAAAAAACGCGTCACTAAACCTATTCTGACTCGTTTGTTTTCAAAATCCCAGAGCATTCAGGAGATTTCCACACAGATGGGATGTAACAGTACTTCTGGCTGTTGCTGTTACTGCAAACACAGTAAATAGTCCACTGAGACATTCAACATTAATACACACAGTACAGAGAGAAAGTTCAAAGACTGGGTCAAGATTTGAGTCGTTTCCAGGTGTCCATAGGTGCCCCGGCTGTTAAGTTTCCCCTAAACGAATCACTTCAGGTTGTTTTATCTATGGTTGTGACACTAAGCCATAGTGTCACTAAGCAGGAATCAAAGATCTGCTGGATGGCCTTATGCCGGCCGTATTAATGTCTGTATTTTTATTTCACAAAGCAGTACCACATAGTAGCGATTATACACAGGAAAACAACACATTTTATACCACATGGAAATACAGACCTCGATATGAAGGTAGCAGGTTAAAGAGACTCCATGGTGTAACATTTAGGAACAGCTTCTTTCTGGCCGCTCTGCTAAAGAAAAGCGGTGTAGCTGAACATCTTCCTGCCTGTGAAACTTCCTTCTGAGGAGATGGAAGCTTTTAAAAAGCTCACCGTGCTGCAGACATTTTATCTGGAGATTCTGCTCTCCGTTTGGATTGATTTTTCCTCCGTCTCTGAGGGAATTTCATTAGCGACATGTTTACTACAGCTGAGCTGGAAAAGCATTTCCAGGACCGGTATCAGAAACTGGACGCAGTGGTTCAGACTTAATGGGGAGTATTGATGAACATGACAGACTCATGGCTGGTTATATTGGCTTGACTAAACATCTTAATTGATGTGGACGCTGAAAATTCCTGTCTACCTCACTCACCCAGCTTCAGCAAAAACCTCCCTGCTAATGTTTTATACAGATCCATATTTTATAGATGATGCTGCATGATCCAGCTCTGCGTGCTCAGACCGGGCAGCACACGCTCTGTGAGAGGGACCGCCGGCTTATCCTGGGGTGAACAGACGCCATCCATCCAAAGTGATAGAGAGTGACTCACCTGCCCGAGGCTCATCCAGGCTCTGGTTGTCTGACTTCTCCTGCATCAACCTGCGTGTCCATCGCAGCAGCTCACCATTCACGCCTGGCTGAAACCCAGAGGACTCTGTAACAAAACAACACCAAGCATTTTAGTTTAAACCAGCTGGCCACACAGACCCCAGTGCTCTGCTTTACAGTGGACAGTAAAAAGGATTATTATATTATTCTGGATCACCTTTTTATAGGATCAGTAAATTGATTAGTTGATTATTTTTAAGCAAAGGTAACAAGCTGACCTTGATGTTAGTATTAAATTCAGATTCAGGAATAAAAACAAGGATCCAGGCTGGAAAATCCTATTAAATGATATATACTTATCTTATAATGGTAAAAACAGAACCAGTTTAAATGCAGGTTTTGTTTCATAATTATTATTATTATCATTATTAACTACATGTGTTGTTTATTTCATAATATTTGTCATTTTTTGTTATATGCTAATAACTTGTTCATACTTTACTTTACATACACATGTCATTTATGTTCACTATGTAAGTTGGCACTGAGAACCAAGACAAATTCCTACTGATGAAAATGATCTGGCAATAAATCTGATTCTGATTCTAATAATTTCTTAAATGTGCGACAAACTAAATGCTTGTATTTGATGCTGTGACTGATAGAAATG
Organism: Kiunga ballochi; assembly: GCA_037177335.1. Classification (NCBI taxonomy): domain Eukaryota; kingdom Metazoa; phylum Chordata; class Actinopteri; order Atheriniformes; family Pseudomugilidae; genus Kiunga; species Kiunga ballochi. Next base: position 7,158,779 of record JBAMIG010000016.1, on the reverse strand, counting down.
AATCAAACTACAGTTTCATGTTTCAGGGTTTGTTTTGAAAGCCCTAAAATCCACACCGTGTCTACTTCTACTTTCATTCCTTAACATTTCATTTCGGTGTGGTTTTTAGCTTTTTCTTCTGAACTCCCATCAGATACGTCTGTCTCATCATCTCTACTGCAGATAAAGATATCCTTCCCCAGCACCCACAGAGATCCCTCCACAAAAGGCTGGGAAGATAGTGAGGCATTTATTACGCTCTCTGCTGCACTGTAGCATTATCACGAGACAGCTCGGTGTCTGTGTCTGATGCATTCGCGATGCGCTTGTAGTGTCTCTTTGTACCTCACAGCTCAATGAGCCCATTTCAGGAGGGCAGCGGCCGTGGCTGAGAAGAGGCGTGAGGGCTTTCATGTTGAGGCATCAAGAGGAGCTCGATTCATATGAAATTCAAATAGGTTTTTCCCCACAGATGGCTCAGCGGCATTTTCACACTTCTAACTAGGACGAGTCACCTAAATAAACATATTGTCTTACTGGAACGATCAGAACAAGTAGTGTATTTGGTTTTTAGATTCAGATTTCATTCATCCTCCTGATCTAAACTTTGATACAAATGATAAAAAATTTGTTTACTTGGAGCAAATAATGTTAAGATTTCTGGATTTTTTTTAAAAGTCTTTCCTACTAGAAACTTGTGTTTATTTAGTCTTTGAAAATCAGACATACAGCGTATTCCTTAACAAAAGATATTCATTGAATAAAGTCTTTAACTAAGAAAGAGTCCATCAGACAGACTACTTTAAAAACTTCAAGGGATATTTACACAAAACCGTCGCCTTCAAAGTCCTTTGTATCTTAGATTTTATGTCAGATTGAGCCTGTGTTGCTAAACAGGGTTTCCTCCAGAGAACTGTTTAGCTGGGTTGTTAAACGCCTCCCATCTTGTGACTTCTTCTGAAGTTAGCTTAAATACTCCATATGTTGTTTTTTTTTAGTTTGCTGTGCTAATTTTCCCTTATCGCTTTTTTTCTTTCCCTCATTAACACCCCGTCTGCAAACTGGAAAAAGAGCTTGACACCTCATAAACATCCTGTGCACAAAATGAGGCTGTCTTCACGCTGACCTTTGCCGTGGTAGTGTAGCGTCTTTGCTAACATTATTGCGACAGCGATTGTTGGTGTAGATAAGATAAAAAATACAAATACGGGTGCGAGATTATGAGAGGATAGAAATGCATGTTTGTTTGGAAATAGCTTAATCCTGTAGCTGCATTCCTGGGCATAAATGCAAAGACTAAATGTGGACAGCAGGTATTTAAAACCACAACAATATTCATTAATATAATTATATAATGAGATAATTAAATCATAACTAATGCTATGTCTGTGCAGGCTGAAGGGGTCAGACAGCACTAAGCGATTTGTTTATCTGTGTAGTATTTAAGACAAAACAATAACAAATCCAATGATTAAATACAAATTTTTACAATAAATCTTTAAACAGGATCTGTTTTTAAACAATAAGGCGTGCAACAAAGGATCTTAGCAGACATTAAGTCATTTGTTTTATCAGTAAGCAGAGAGGCCTCCAAAAATCCACTCGACCTGAATGATACACTGACCCATCAATACACTGCCATCATGTCACAGGACATTGAACAGGACACAAGTTAAAAAGCTGGCTTGAGCAGGTTTTTATCATTAAAAAAGCATGTGAGAGGAAGTAAATAACCTTCTTAGCTCTACAGCACAGAAAGTAAAGCAATAAACGGCGATAATTCTCCCTGTCAACGCTGTAAAAAGCATCTCTCCTACAATAGAAAACCTGCAAACTCAGCAGCTAGCTTCCCACACAACAAGTCGTATGACTGCTTCATATGTGACACAGTCAGCCTGAGCAGGTATGTCCTTTTGGTTAGCTGATATTTGTTATAAGAAGAAAAAAATGGCGCTATTTAAGACAGGTGGTTGAAGTTTGACGCTGTTTAAACACACACATTAATCAGCTCCTGTTCAGTCTGTCAAAGACTTAAACAGGTGTGTGTGTGCTGGAGTTTTCCACGGTTATGTTCAGGCTGGTTTGTACGAAAGTGGACTATTTGGATCCTGCTCTGGACTGGCCACCAGTCAAAGATGTACCATGCCGCTCGCTGATTACTGGGATGGGCTCCACACCTCCCCAAACCAGAGCCGTATAGAAAATGGATTGAAAATGTACACCACTTAAACACAGAAAAAGGGAGCAAGCTAGCGTCAGATGGGAATTAATTAATCACAGGAAAGCAAAGATGAGGCTATGAAAGAGTAAGTTACTGAAAATCATGAGAAAGAGCAAACAGGAATTGTGCCTGAGCTGCTTTGTGTCTGCAGGAAATAGAATTACATAACTCCTGCTAACACTTTAAGATATCAGCTTAAGCAGGTGAATGTTTTCCTCTCATTTCTCCTGCTGCAGAGAGGCTTTAATTCAAAATGAACCCATCGAGCTCATTAGAGGTCTGATTAGATTTTCCACATGGCAATGCAGAGAATACCACCAAGTGACAATCTCTCCGATTTCCGTTTATTGCCTTGCTTAGTCCACATATTCCCTTTATCTTCACTGCAGAGATCCAGCTGGTTAGTGAACGGTTACATAACAGCATTTTAAGCTAGCATTTGCTCCATTTGCTGTATGTTCTGTCAGGAATTCCTTGTACACAACAGGGCCTAGCATCCTGGAAATGATGTATTGCTTCACTAGTGTGGACTCACTTCTATCTCATGACCATTTTTTGGTCTAGAGGATGTTTTTTCCTATCATGTGTGTGAGATACTATATCCAAACATGCTTTTATTCTTTTTTATTATCAGTCAGATCCTGATAACTCACTATTGGACGTGCACATCCATAAATGGCCATCCAAGCAGTGTTATTTGGGATGCTGCAGTATGTGTGATATTTTTAAAGTATTTTAAGAGTATCCTGCCTGTCACCATTACAAACAGCAGACCACATGCTTCGTCATGTACTTTCATGTGCTTCAAGCGGAGCAGCCTCGGTCTCTGTTCTGAAAAAAGCTCTTCAGTTTGATGGCCCACTCATAATTTAAAGGTGAAGTATAAATATTAATGGCGCAGCTCATTCAGCAGGACCTTCTTCCACAAAAGGATGGCGCGCGATTGCAGGATGAGGCTGCCGATGTAAATCAAATCCTCCTAACAGAACACGAAGTTCACCTGTTTAAGTTCCTAACACTCACAGCGCTGCTAAAGAATCAGCTGCCCGTGTGTGACAGCGTGTTACTGCATCAGGAAAGGTGGTGAGAGGAGATGACAAGTGCGGCTTTGCACATATACATATATATATACACACATATATATATATATACACACATATATATATATATATATATATATATATATATAT
>JBAMIG010000016.1:7139883-7153240 GCA_037177335.1 Kiunga ballochi | reverse complement strand
TGTCTGTCTGTCTGTCTGTCTGTCTGTCTGTCTGTCTGTCTGTCTGTCTGTCTGTCTGTCTGTCTGTCTGTCTTTCTTTCTTTCTTTCGGGGAAGTTCACACAGATCTAATAATAAGAGAAAATACAGCACTACATTTTGATCATAGACTACCTTCTTATAGCCTCCCACTTGTCATGATTACTTGCTCAGATAAAATGAACCCCTCTAGGAATTTGACCTAACTGTCTACACCACCATAACTAGCTAAGTGCACAAGGAAAGGTGATGGAGTTATTTGCTGGATTATGTCCTTGTGTGGCTGTGGACACTCTTCTGCCTTTTATGTTGTCTGTAGGAGATTTAGATGTGTAACTGATTTCACTGCACAGATATGGTCTTTAAGTTACTTAAAAGGTAAACTGTAAGACCTACAGAGTCCTAATGGGCATGGAGATGACTCCAAGTCTAGGGAGGGTGGCTATCAGTAGTGATAGATCCAGTTGCCTCTGGTACTGCTGTCACTGCACTACAGGTAACAGGTAAATGTGTAACTTCTCATTTTCTGTGGTTTTTAGGGTTACAACGTATCCAAACAATGCTCTAGCACCTGTGAAACAAAGCTGGGTCTGCAACTTTAAAGAAATAGGTTTTGCACTTCAGTTATTTGGCCATTCAGAGACACCGTAGCCAAAAGAGTGGCACAAATATTACAGCTGTAATGAATGTAGACCCACAAGTAGGTATAAATAGCTCATTCTAAGATAAAAAAAAAAAAAAGCATGACAGCTATTTGAATGAAATGATTGGGAAATATAGAAATGTGTGTGTGTGTGTAAATAATTCACCTCATTTTTGTTTCACAGACTTCCTTTAAAAGTCATTTTCTCAGATGATCTTGCAGTTACTAAAGATTTTTTCAAGCTAAGTGACAGTCTGGAAATGCTTCACATGACTGAGTTGCCACTAAGTATTTATGTTCTGCTATTCGGTGCTCGCTACGGATGCAGCTGAAACATACGCATCTTTACATAAAACTCAGTTTCAAATAATACACACATACACTAATGTTTTATTTTTTTTAAACAGAATGCAAAAATATGGACTTTGGAGTGTTTGCAGATTTGCAGTGGCCATTTGAATGGTGTTGAAACTAAGCATGTGGGACTGATCCAAACTCCAACTGGATTTGTGACATTTTCATTCTGCCGCCATTTTGGATGTTTACTCCAAACTAAAACAGCATGGGTATGGAGATAAATCACATATCAAATAAATGTTTATTGTAAAGTTAGAGAATCAGCTTTAGTTGTGTTTTATCTTGTACTTTGTGAGTTTTAAACTTATTAAAGATTTTGTAAGATTCCCCCAAAAAACAATAACGAGCTTATTTGAAATTTTTCTATTGTAGTGCTTTAACTTTTGCCATAATAGACACAACTACAAAAAAAAAAAACTATGGTAAAACCTATGGTTTTCTACATTTTCTGTTGTATTCAAAGCTTTTATGTTTTAATATTTCTCGATGTGTTGAGTGGGTGTGGACCTTACAGCCACTTATAAACAACACATTGTTTCTTTCCAACACAAATGACTGAATTGTTACAAAGCATTAAACTATTTAGAATAAAACAAAGTGATACAAGGTGACTATATATATATATATATATATATATATATATATATATATATATATTTGTTTTATATTAAAAGGCTTTTGTAAAAGACAACTGGGATGATCCCCCAGCTATCTTTACTGTGATTTCCTACAGTTTCCATGTCAGTGCCAGACAGTCGAGCATCTGATCGGACCACTCCCTGATGAAAGGAGGGGAGGATATGGGACCAGGCCATAAAATGATATCCCTCCATATAACTGAAAATATTACACTATAATATGGTGGCATCACAGGGGCTCCAATTCTCTGTGTAATGTTTAGTTTGTGGTGCTTTTTGACTGCTTTTGAGCAGGTGTTGCTGTCTTTGTGTTGCCCTCCTCTGCAGACTGCTCGCAGCAGGAGAAGGTTTTGAAGTTTCCCTCCTCCTGTGAGAAATCCACCCAGACAACTCGCCAAATATGGAGAGTTGTTTTTAATAATAACACAAACTTGTTGACAATTTGTCAGTGGGTTTAGATGACTTGTTTCAGCCAACAGAAAAATGGGACACCATAGTCACATTCAGTAGAGTGTAACTGCATGGATACTTTCCTTTTTGCTCTCTTTTCTCATATTCAGCTTTTGAATCAACACAATACATAAACATTTAACTTAAACAGGCCTCTCTGTCTTGGGACACAAAAACTATTTGTCACATGGAGACCTTCCAGACACCGGTAGAAGATTAAGAAACACTGCTTCAGTGGTGTCTGCTAATAATCCACCCTGCTGCTTCCCAGACAGTAACTAAAAATACACAAAGTCTTCTACATTATAGTTTGTGTTCTGTTGTCTGGTAAATGTCTTTTATGAGAAATAAAGAAATTTAAAGACAGACGTATTTTCACTGCGGCTTGACAAAGATAGAGGCAGCAACATGCAGAGTATACCTGCTGTGTGCTGGTGTTTGTCATTTTTAATGTTTAAACTCAGTTTATGGTAAAGGGCAGGAGTCTGGTTAGCTATCACTGCACGGCTGGGATATTGCACTACTCATTCACAGATAACTGGTTTCCATTATAGACACGGAAAATCCTATCATTCAATATCAAAATATTCATATGAAAAGCATGTATGTGTGTGTTTCCTCCCCTTCTTAATTATGCAGTTTGCACGCATCCTTTTAGAGACTCTGCTACAGTATTTCAGTCAGACTGAGGTGAAGATTTGCTGATGTGCTTGGGTTCAGTGTCCAATCATGTGACGCAAGTCTCTGTTTTTATGGACACATGACCTTATAACCTCATAGTTGACTTGATAAAACTATAATACAGAAGAATTTGTTACTTTTACTATTTTTTTTCTCTGAAAGGACAAACAATGTTGTGTGAAGTGATCTGGCTTTAAAACTGCAGTATTGGCTGGTTTGGTGCTAGATTCCAGTTTGGGGTAAGGAACATCTAAAGAGGCTCATAAGAAAAGCCAGTATCACACAGTTCACATTACTAACTGGGACCACAATGCGTACAAGTGAAAATTCCTGGAGGAATTTTGGGTACTTGCAGCCAACATTCATTCGCAGTAGCGCTTAGCATTTCAAGTCCTTGCTATGCCCATTTTTACCAGTAGATGTCAGCTATTCTTACACACTGTACCTTTAAACTTTAAAGCTTTATGCTTATTTGTTTTGGTAGTACAGCGATGGGCATTCCTTGAGTTGCTAGAGGATGAGAAACCAAAAATCACCATTTTTGCTTTAGACAAAAGCATCACATGCTCTCTGTGTTTTGCTTTTGGCTCTGCATCACATTTATACAACCAGATATCAAACACATTGACTATTTTAAACATGGAGCACTGTTAATTCAGCAAAGAAGCACAATAACCCATCATCAGAATAAACAAGGAAAAGAAGCAGCAAAGCAAGAGTCAACAACTTAACTAATCTTTTCTTTGGATAGAGTAAATAGGCTTCTTTCATTAGAAGTGCCAAAGTTCAGTCATGTGCTTTAACTGTTACTGTGAAGTGTTTGTACTAATATACTATTAACCTTTCACAAAATATAACACAGAGGACATTTAATTTATTCTTATTTCAAGAACATTACTACACAAGCGACTGTCTCCAGTCAACCATTTAAAATAAGTCCTAACATGGTAGTTTTGTAAAATTATTTATTTAACTGTCTTTAATATCTGACATGGTCACATAGGCCTTTGGGTCTAAAGTATATGTTGCAGTTTCTGTGTGTATTGGCTGGGCAGACCTGCTGGGACATTTAGGCTACTTCAGGGAAGATTGACAGCTGTCTTGAATATCCATCTCATTACAAAGACCCAATGATAAATGATCTTACAACTTACCCTAAATTAGCAGGAAGCTATAGGGTTGTTGCTAATGTTTTTTTCTTGGCATTGTGTTACCACACATCTTTGTGCTTCAGACCTGCAAAACTTTGGCTTTTGATGTTTTCACACTTTCTGATGATAAGTTCCATCCATCCATTTTCTGTACTGTTTATTCACATTCATTGGAAGCGGGTAGCTGGAGTCTATCCCAGCAAACATTGGGCGAGGCATGGTACACGCTAAATCTGATGATATGTTAATTAGGTGACAATTTGGTAAAATTGTGTCTACTGAGTAGGTTTTGCAAGATGCTGAATCATGGGGTAAACATATTCACACTCAACATCTTGATCTAGCTTTTAAAAAAATATATATTATCAGTAGTTCTGAGATTGAATTAGTTTATTTAATAACTGGTGAGGAGCTGGTCATGATTATTAGGCCTATGTCCTAAACTTAAAACTGGAAAAGACAAAGGCATCAGATGACTAAGTGGGCTAATCCAATGCAGAACTAAAAACTGGTTTTGATAATAGCATATAATTAAGTGTTTAAATTATTTAAAATAGAAAAGCACTCTGAGAGCGCAAACCTCCACCAAGCTTAGTATTATCTCACATTGATAGAAATGTTAACGTATATTTATCGTAAAACTACAAATAATGACGTCATGCAAGATTAAAAATGGCCGCCGCCGTTTGGCGGAGATAAATATATTGAAATCAAACATTAGCATTTTCCAAAGGGAAAAACTTCAGTTTCACTGTACCCTGATCCATTTCGGTTTTGCTAAAGCAAAGCTAAACTGTTGGGTGAATCTGTAAATATCAGTGGACTGTTTGGACAAACTATTTATGTGTTGTTTGTATCTGTTGATATTTGATAAACATGTGAAATCTGGATGATGCATCCAAAGTGTCCTTTTTAAATTAATGGCAGGAACACAGTAGTCGTGTTGGAGAAACATGCATTTGTCCTCATCTATTTCTTATATATGGGGCAATAGAGACCTGGCCACTAAAAATCAAATACAAAACCCTTCGACCCAGAAGTCTAAACACAGAAACACATCTACACATTACCACTGTATTTACAGAACAAGGATGAGTCAAACTGGCACTAAGCCCTTGAGCTGTGTGTGAGCTGTAGCATCTAGTGAGGACTCCTGTGCTTCATCCCCAAATAAAGACATAGACCAGCACATTGTTGTCATCAGTTGTCCTCCTGGTGTCAGGGCTGAGAAGATAAGTGGTTTTCTCTGGTTGGTGTTTAGGAAAGCCTTCCAGAGGATAAAGTCCTGGGAAATGTTTGTATGAAGTTGTTGCTCTGTGTTAAGATCACGGAACAAGCTTTGGAAAATGAATTTGTTTTATCGTAAGCTGCATCAGTTCAGGTTAAAGTGCATCCTGTTGGGATTTCATCATGTTTAAAAACTTGTTATAATGCTGTAAATCTTTGCAGACTGGTTTTATTCTTGTGTCCTGGTACTCCTTTTCAGCCACAGAGGTTTTTTCTTCATGATTCGCTGGTATGACAGTGTTCCAGACATTGCAGTGACATCAAACATTAGCTGTTATTGAGATAAGACAATGATTAGCCCTTTAAAACGTAAAATGTTGAACATGATTTGTCTATAATCCACTTAGACATAAGTTGTTTATCTCACCATAGTGATGGGTTGTACTTAATGTACACGTTCCAGTTTATATAATTATCTCATATTGTCTTCACGTTTGCATTTAGGATTTTTAAACTTTGGCCCTTGAGGAAAAAACGCTTTTGCTTTGATTGATCCTTAAAGATTTGAGTTTTCCCAAACACTGTTTTGCATATTTGTGAAGGCGAGCTTAGACTTGTAAAGTCTAAGCAGCAAATATGGCTTCAAATGTATTTTGGGATGACTCATTTATTTATTCATCATGCTCAGATAAAAAGCACATATTAAATTTCTCAGTAATTTTGTACGTTTATTTGTTAACGGACCCAGCACACTGTTAACGACCTATTAACGTGAATTTATTAGGCTTAGGATGTTTTTCTTTGGCACCTATCAGCAGACAAATCACTCATTTAATGCAGTTGTCTTGAAAGGAGACGGTTCGGTTTGTAATTTGCAGTGAATCAGCAGTTAACACTTAAATAATCTGACAGCCCTAAATTTTTTGCTTTTGTTGCTGCTGCTGGTTTTTGTGTCGTATTTTTTCTTTGCTCCTTGATCAGTTCATTCATTCGAAAATACTAGCTCAGAAGTAAGACGATGAATATAAAGCATGCATCTTGCATTTTTATGTAATCAGCACAGCAGTTAGGAGGAGGAGTTGGTAATAGCAAGCTCTCTAGTGTCAGCTACAGAGATGGGCATCTGGATGTGGTTGTGATTGTTTCAAAACATTTTCCATATTATTCTCAGGACATTCCTACAGTCCTACTCTGTCAGCATGTTTCAGTTCCCTGTGTGTCGTCAGAGAATATCTGCACCATGTCTAACAGCATGCCAGCTATTTTGATGTATCAGGAACAAAACGTTAAACAAAAAGAGTTTAATGGGCTCATATAACAAACCAGTAATTATTGTGTCTGCTAAGGAATTATTTAACTGTGCTCTGAGTTGATCACAGATCATCAATGCAGCTGAACCCCTTCCTCGCCCAAATGTAGAGCGCTTAAATCTTAAAATCCTCAGCGTCAGTAGGTCTTGCTGACACTGCAACTCAGATCAGGATTAAATCAAAGCTTCTGTTTCTCAACAGCTGAATGATTACAAAGGGAGAAAAAAAAATCCAACTCAACAATGTCCTCGATTAAAGACGAGCCAAAGTGTTTCAACAGCAAGGTCAATTCGTTTAGCTGGATATTTCTGGCTTTTGAATCATATTTACAACAAAGAATAGAGGATTCAGATGTTTTTAGAGTGTCATGCAAGGACCACCGAGATCAGATTTAGAAGAGAACAGAGTTTGATTGTAAAGAGATGAGATTTTTAAATCCTGCCTCTCAGATCCACTGGGATTCATTTCAGCACTGGAACAGATTTACACCTTGAATAACACTGCAGATAATCAGCTGGGAGGACAAAAAAACAACAACTTTTTCCATGTTAGAGATTTACTGGCTTTCCTGCAAAATTTAGTCTTTCATTTACTTTCTCTGAACATTATGTTATATATGATGCTAATCCTGAAGTTTTGTCTTCAAAATGTTATTTTTAGCGTTCACTTTTGGAAGAATAATGCCAAAGTCTGTATGCTTGTGCCAGATCTGATTTCTCTTGTGTTCAAACTGTGATCCTGCTGTGAGCTCATGCTTATACATATTTCTTGTGATTTCATCCTGCTTTGTTGACTGACTTTAATGTTCTATTCATTTCTGCAAATAATCGGATTTAGCCATGACCTCCGACCCCATTCACTACGTTACTGTCAGACATCAGACTGTTTTTCTTCTGCTGGGTTGTTTTCAGCTCTGTTTTATCTTCACCACCTGGAAAGCGAGCCCAGAATGTGTGGACCTCACCAGCTCTGCTCCTGGACAGACTCATTCATGTCCACCAGTAACGATCTCAGCCTTTATAGTCTTCAGTCCACACCCACACACACACCCTGTTTCTTTTTAAAAACGCTACATAAGAATGACAAACATCTTCCAAAATCACTCCGTCATAATTTAAAGTCAGCTCAACAAATGTCTTAGTATAATCTGCTTTGGAGCTATTTGTCAAACATCTGCATAGGCTTTACATGTGACCAGGTTTAACAAGCTGCACTTCCAAGTTAAGTCAAGCAGACGGAGCATGTGATGCCCAAATTATTGCAAATTCTTTCACCCACTTCTTCCCCCTTGAGCTTTATTCATTTGCTTTCTGAGACAACCTTTTTCTAAATATCTGAATACCAATGTAACCACTTGTTAGTGGAAGCATGCAGCAGTCAACATCTACATGTCCAATGATTTCAATGCATCATCAGTCATTTTAAACAGTTTCCTTTTAATTCGCTTTTAGAAATGGTATATCTGTTGGTTCTTTTGACAATCTGTGGTACTCAAGGAGCTGTGAACCTTCAGTGATGCTTGAGATTAACAACATGTCTATTATTATCCGATCTTACGTCACGTGGCACCAGATCATTTTTCTCCCTCCTTGCACAACTAATGAAAGACCAGATGTTGTCATGGTCTCTTCTCGGAAAATCCTTCATCTGCCACAAAATAATAACAATAGCTATAACTAAAAGTCAGTATGTGCAACCAAAGGCAAAGAAAAGAAATCGCTAAGCTGGGTTGACAAACATTGCATTATCAGGTAGGCACAAAGTCAGAAGAAGAAGCCTTCACATAACACCAGTATGACCATCCATTCTGAAAGAGGAGATTCGCTCATTAAGGCATACCTCATGGTGTTTTAAGACGTTATCAAATACGCTAGGATAAGACCTACAGTTCAGGTTTCAGTTTTATATCATGTTCATTGGTTGTCTACAAAAGAAATCAAAGTTTATAACCAAGCCCACATTTCCTTCCTGCACTTTTTCACATTATCATCTTTACATTTTGTCTACACTTTGAACAGCTACTAGTAAGTCCACATTTGCATGAGTAATAAGTTACATCTTTATACATACACACATACAGAGGGGAGCTTGGAAGTGGCTTGGTAGGTTCTCCAACTCAAACAACCTCCCACAATCTGAATAAATATACACAGTAAAACAGGTCTTCTAACACCATCGTCTCCCTCTTTTTACATTATGAGACCTTCAGGATGTGCAGATGAAACAAGGGGCTCATGATTAACACACTAACATGGAACAGTTCAGCTGTATACACATTATCTTCACATACCAATAAAGTCTAGATTCATAATTTAATCTGTATATACCGTATCTTATTATGCTGGTACCAGGTATTCACAGTGAGTCTAAAAGAACATTACAAGATGACGTTTGTACAAGATATAACAGAGTCTGAGTGAAGTTTGACATCCTTTTTTTGTATGAGTTCAGACTTTGTTGTTGTTAGTTTGTGGTCATCTGTGTTTGATTTCAGTGGGAGATGCAGGAGAGCTGCCCAAGCTATTTTACATTGGCATTTTAGAGATGCAGTCCGACTCTTCACAGCACGCTCTGTCTCTGTTAGCAGTCAGCATTGGACAGAGATGGTAGGTAAGGTGGTGTAGGGGTGAAGGGGAGGCTGGAGAGGCTTAGATATTATCCACCTTCTTATCTTGAGCAAGACACAAAAGAAGCAGGCTAAATGAAGTACATTATGTGCTGTGTCCAGTGTTGAGTTTACAAAAAAGAAAATAAAGACAGAAATGCACGCAAACACACATCAGTGTGGAATGGTGAGATTTCATCTACCACTGCCACTCTGAAGGCATTTCAAACAATAGAAAGTTACTGTAGATATCTGCTGAACACAAAACATTTTAAAATTCATTTTTCTGTTTGCATGTGTTCCCCACGTATACCTAAAGTTTTTTTTTGTTTTTTTTTCCATCTTGAGAAAAGAACAAAAGAAAGAAAAAGCTGCCTTTTGGCATTTTGTGGTTCAGGCCAGCAGGTGGAGATCTTCTACAGTATGGCTGCTACAATAGTGAGGTCAGAAGATAACAGCTACAGGCAATATGGAAGAAAGCAAACAATTCTTTCCTGCTAACGCCTGTGTCTTCAGGAGAGGTATAACCCATTTCTGCACTTGTTTTATACTGCTTTTCATATGTATTTCCAGGAAAAGCAGTTCCCTTTTCATTTTAAAACCCTTTATCATGTCCTTGTTAAGCTTTCTCTATGGTGTCTCCCAAAAACAAACAAACAACCTTAATGTCATAGAAAGATGACCTTGCACAACAGATTTCACTCTGAGTAAGTTAACATCATCACATCTGCCTACAGGCATATTATTGTCACAATATTTTTTCTATTTTCCCTCCAGGCCTTCCACACTGCAAGTGCCAGACAGAACCACACTCAGACACTGCACTTACATGTCTGACATAGAGCAAAGCGATACTACTGTTCACATATATTATTAGTGACACCACATAGTATGTGTGTACACACACACACACACACACACACACACACACACACACACACACACACACACTCACACTCTCTCTCTCACACACACACACACACATATATGTATATATATGTATATATATATATATATATATATATGTATATATATATATGTTTTTCATTCTTTTGGTCATTTTGGCATGAGACACCTCCAAACATGCTATACAGTGTCCTCTTATATAAGTACTACTCAGCCAGACTTATCAAGTATTTGAAGCAAGGAATACACACACACACACATACACACAAATTCATGTAGATACACACTTAAAGAAGCAATCTGGCACAGTTCACCGATACAGTCTGTGCTGGTCAGTCAGTGAATGTCAGCATGTTGATAATGTCTTTTTGCTGTTGTTGTTTTTCCCCTCTTTTTAGGTATTTTTGCATACTTCCTCACCAGCATGCAGGCCCATGCTGCGGTGGTAACTGGTGGTAACTGTCTGTGTCTACTCTTGGAGCTATACTTAAAAACAAACAAACAAAATGCGTTGTGAGATTAGAAGCGCTTTGTAGGATTTGCATCAGTTTGCTGATTTCTTTTTGTATGTGCAGCAGTGGGGCTAACAGGGCTTGTTGACGTTGCACAGCAGCTCTGTGACTTTGATGAGGCGGGCCACTGTACTCTGCGACTCCTCCTGCAGCCGCTGGTTGTTCTGCCTGAGGCTCTGCACCTCGGCCTGCAGCACCGCCTTGTCCTCTTTCTCCTGAAAGACATCGGCACACAACAAAACAAAAAGCTGTCGCTCAGATGGCTGTGGCAGGAACACGAGGACGGCAACGGGTACAGTGCTGGCTTTAAAGAAACCCGTGGATGCATGTAAACACAGAGTGTGAAAGGAGACAACTCTAAGTGCAGAGACACACAGCAGTGAGGAAGAACCCACTCAAAATACCAAACTGCTCATAAACAATAATCAATGAACCGGGCATTTGTTTGACAAAAAAATTTGTTTGATCTTCATTTCTCAGGTGAAAAATACCAAACATTAGCATGTTTTTACTGTTGCATATTGTTTATTAAAATCAGTGCTATTAGGGCTGCTGGTTGGATGAGCCAGCACCATACCACTTACAATGAAAATAGGGCTGCAACTAATGATTATTTTCCAGATTGAACAGTCCGATGATTTTTTGTCATTGAAAAACTGTTAAAACTAATGGAAACACGATCATAAAGTCCCACAATCCAGGATATATATAAAGAGATTGACTCGTTAAAAAAAAAAACAGAAAGGCAGCAAATAGTCACATTGAAGAAGCAGAACCACAGCAGCTTACGCCCCATGACACACAAGCTCTGACACTGAAAATGAAACACAACTGAAAACAATACAATGGCTAAAATTGATCTGCTTTTAAAAACTCCCTGCAAATCAATACTTTAATGCCAGTAAGTTAATACAAAGTTAGAACGCTGTCTGTTTGCAGCTGTGTTGCATCACTTGTTCTTTTAGAAACACTCAGTTTCTCAACAGTAGGAGCAACGTTGCAATATTTATCATTCCTTAATGCAGCAAACTGTGTACAGGTTACGTGCATATTAACTTTTTTTCTTTGCATAAGTAATTTGCGGATGCATCTGCTCACTGACACTGGTTTTCTGTTATTAATGGGCTGATGCAGGTATTCACATATCAGCTCTGAGTATAATCACTTCTAGAAGCAGAGAATCTAAAATCTCACTAACATTATGCCTTAGATGGTAAAATCTGCATTTGTTTTATTCCCAAACTGCTGCAGTCACCAGTAACCCAAGCTGGAAAAGTATTTGCTGTCCTTTTTAAACATGTTGCTGACATCAATTTGAAAATCGTTGGGTTTTTTTCAATTTGCAAAAAAGAGTTGTAAATTAATCTCCAAAAAATCAAAATGATCACTTCATTCCCTGCAAATCAACCAGTTGTTTCAGCTCTATGTGTTTCTAGCTTTGAGAATTCAGAGAGGACGGCTGAGAAAAATGTCCATTAGAATAATCAATAGTGAAAATATATAGTTGCAGTCCTATTAGAAGGACACCAGAATAGAAAATGTGGAAATATCATGCTTTGTTTTACATACATAGACATACACAGAGACAGTACTGGCAAAACAGAAAAAAAAATCAACACAAGGTCCACTTGTATGTAGTTCATAGTAGCTCAAGCTACCAATATTACATCATGAGATATGTTTGAAAAAGCAAGTGGACTTTGTATTGACGATCGTGTTTCGTAAGGCAGCTGAGTTCCACGTTCAAAAGATGCGTTTGAGTCGATCACATACAGTATTTGGTGGCATCAAAGGGAGGATCAACAAAGCAACACAGACTTATGTTTGGTGAAAATGTGCAAAATAATAAAAAAAAACAGCATTGAAGGATTTCTCATAAATACATGAAAAAATTAAACTGGAATAATAGAAAAAAATCTGAAAATGTTTCTGTACACAAAATTATAAATAAATAAATGGCTTTAAAGTGTTTTTTTGTTCTTAATACATTTCTACAGTGAGTCATCGGTGACTTGAAATGGTTGCATGGATGGCAGCACAGCTGCTCAGCGAATAGAAATCTTCCCGCTCCAGTGACAGAAGCTGAGCAAAGTTAATGTTTTTTTTTCCTACCTGCTGACAGCTCAATGAAAACATTATCACAGAGAATAACATTCACAGAAGTCAAAGCACCTTTTGCAGGTCATCCTGCAGCTTCTTCAGCATGGCCTCCAGTTGTGATACCTTCTCTTCCAGGTGTCCTGGAGAATCACTGCAGCAAAGACAAGCAGTGGTAGTTTGTCACATGCCGTTACAGAGCTGTGCAGCTTGTAAATAGAAAATGTCTTTTCTAGTCATTGAATCAGCAATGCATTTTGCAGAAAGGAGATTCCTCTTCTACTCTATGGCTCGTCCCTCCATCTCAAACAAGGTGAGAACAAATCTCCCTTTGTATGATTGGTGTCTGCCACTCTGGTGGTCATAGAGCAAGACACTTTGTCTCTGCTACCTTTAATGAAACATATGGTACCCTGAGCTCAATTTACAGTAATCACCATGGCTGATAAGTAAAGCTGTTCTGACTGAGTGCATTCCTCTTATGCTGCATTTTGTCTGGCTGCAGTTATAAATAATGACTACACACTGTAGAGCACAGCAAAAATGGCCTCCTGATAGAATTAAAGCAACATAGCACTGACGTTAATGGATTTTATTCCATCAGGTATGAAGACAGACCTGTATATTTGGTCTTTAAAGTGTAAGGTCATGCAGCTGTGAAGGCTTTTCTACTTTCTGTGGGATATTTTTTACAATTGTCTTAATATGTGTTTAAATAGCTTTTTCCAGTTTAAAAAACAGACTAACAGGTATTAAATATAAT
>JBAMIG010000016.1:7125753-7137302 GCA_037177335.1 Kiunga ballochi | reverse complement strand
AGCAGCTGAAACAGACTGAACATAATCAAACCTGTCATACATTTCAATCCAAATGATTCTGATCAGAATTGTGAGAGAAAAATCAATCAAACTCGATTTGATTCACTCATATAAATATGACTGAATATTTCATTTGTGCAGGTTTTCTACTCGAGCTTATGAGTGTGAGCAGATCTGATATATCAAAGTTTGTCCTTGAGGGCTGCTGTCCTGCACGATTTAGATGCAACCCTGATGATGTTACCCTCTGCTCTTTTTTTTTTATGAAATGGATCACATCAACAATTTCTGTGTCAAGTTAATAACCCAAAAAATCATTACTTGGGTATGTTGAAGCAGACAGCATCTTAAACCTGCAGGATAGCTTTCCCCAAGGACCAGAGCTGCACATCCTGATTCAGATGCTCCGGAACAGGGATAGGCCAGTCCTGCAAGTATTAGGAGTTTCCTGCTTTAACACACCTGACACACATCAGACCTAATTAGCAAATTTATGCAGAGCTTCACATCAAACTACTCACAAGTCTGCGAATTACCCATTGATTTAAATCAGGTGTGTTACAGCAGGGGCATTCCTTACACTAGCTCTGCAGGTCCAAAGTTGCCCATCCCTGCTCTAGAGGGACCATAACTTGTTTCACGATTGTCTCAAAAATGCCTCCATGTGTAACTGTAACAAAAGGGATGGTTGCTTTGGTAACACTCACCCATCACATGTGTCAGTATAAGTCAGCTGTTTCTCCAAAGAGATGCTGCGAGGAAGCTGTGTGGCACTGTCCTCCTGGCTGTGATTGGCTGGTTGGTCCTGCAGAGAAGTGGCCCTCAACAGAGGTAAACTGGGTGGCATGAGGAGCGAGTAATGATCTGCCTCAGTTTGCCCTTTATTGCACGGCTGCTCTTCTCCCCCTTCTGCTGTTGTCTGTGCCTCCATTGCATCCACTTCACTGATCCCACCCATCTTCAGCTCGTCATCTTTTGCCTGGTGCTCCTCTTCTTCCACCTCTTCTTCCCTCTCATCCAGCACCCAGGCCTCTCCTGAGCGATCCTCGCCGGGCTTGCACTCTGCATCCTTGATGGCTTTTTGGTAAAGCTCAGAGAAACTCCTCCAGAGACAAAACAACAGTGTACTATGTAAGAAACAGAGCTATAGTCTTTTATGGCTTCATATCTTAAATTAATTAACAACAAAGCTGAAGATAAGAAAAAAATATTCTTCTGAAAACTCATTTCTATCTTGAATAATGACATTTTTTCTTTTATAAATTTGAATTTTATCGTAACAGACAAGCATCTCAAGTCAAGGATATAAAAAGAATTAGGCTTCTGTGAGGATTTTAATGCTGCCAAATTTGTACTGTTGTCTGGAGTTGCAAAGAGATTTAAAATAGCTTTATTTTGTCCAGTTTTATCCACAGCTGTTCTGTCATCTCTCTGGTATCAGCCAAGTAGAAAGTGCTGGTTATGGTGGGACTATCTGAGCCAGCATGATTAAACCTCATTAGAGGGATTTATTGGTTGTTAGCCAGCTGACTGCAGTTTGTCATCAACAGTGAAGAGAGCTGTGACCTCTGAGTGCTTTTAAGCCAGCACTGGATTGACTTGTCCCACTAACCTCCTCCTCTTACTCGTTTACTGTTTTACCACCTCATTGGACCTACTTTTCTCTCTCTGCTTTTTTTTTTTTTTATTATACCTTTTCTCCAGCAACATGTCTATGTTGCTGGAGTATCCATGTATCCATGTCTGTCATCTTTACCTGCGAGGCTTGCCGTTTTCGTCTGGTGGGATAACAGTGATGTGGATCTTGTGCGCAGTGCGGAGCAGCCTGGTCCTCTCTTCAGGGCTCAGGTGAACAAGGGAGTGTCCGCACAGCCGCACCACACGAGCCCAAAGTTGCAGGCCCCCGCTCTCGGCGTAGCAGAACCGCTGCAAATCTGTCACGAAGCCCTCCTCATTCATCAGGAAGCCAGGCTGCCCCACTCCGTCCCGCAGGGGGGTGACCTCCAGGGCCTCACAGCCACGCGTAACCAGCTGTAGATGAACAGAGCGGGATGAATGACTCTAAGATAACGATCCGCTCAGTGTAAAATTTCAAATGTGGATGCCAACACCCACCTCAAGCCTTTGCACCACCTCTCTTATGTCTTCTGTCTGACTCTCCAACACACTGATTAACACAGACTCCCCACGCTCATAGAAGATATCCAAGCACGGCCCTCCTTCCTTAGTCTCTGTCACAGCTTTCCAACCGATGACATCCCGGCAGGAGCAGTTAAACACCACCCTGCGTGTGCACCTCTCGATGAGCACCACCGACTCAGCCGACACTCCAAGCAGGCAGGGGAGCTTATGCTCTCCCACCTCCCATTCATCTCTGCCGTTGACCATCACCGCCCACACCAGCGCCCCGGCGCTGTGCAGCTCGGCTCCTTTAGAGCCCTTCAGCTTGTCTTTGCGCTTGCCGCCGAGAGACAGCAGAGGGAATTTGGTGGATGAATCGATGGGTGTGGTGGTCACGTAGTTCTCTGCCAAGTCTTTCAGGTATTCCTGCCTCGTACGGGTGGCCATGGAGCGAAACTTCTCTGACTTCTCTGCTGCATTCTCAGCATTCACTGCCTTTGCCAGAAGAAAGTCTCTGAAGGCAGGTGAGCGAGGGAATCGTGCACCCTTAGGGAATAAAGGGCCAAATAATGGGATGTCTTTAGAGCGCGTCACGGCCACCCTGAGAGAAAGAGAAAGAGGAATGACTGAGTAAGAGTGATGCTGCAGAAACATTGTCTAGTTTATTTTGTGCAGGTGTGTGTTCGGTGCTTCTGCAGTGAAACAGAGCTGCTACATGTTGAGGCCCAAGCAGCAACATGTCTTTATATTAGTACTTCTGCACGTAAAAAAAATGCTTAGGTTCAAGAATTCCTTGATTTTCATTGTAATGGTACAACAGACAGGATCAAACCCAACCTGTAGTAGGTGTTGTCAGTGCAGGGCTCATGAACCTGAACGATAATGAAGACGTGCTGGAAATGGGAGCGGATGGATTTCGGAGTGAAGGGCAGGGCGCCTGGCTCCTGGAACACGATCGTCACAATGTCGTTACCGATGTGTCGCTTCCTCAGCAACTGGTGGGGAAAAAAGAAACAGAGATGTTAATTAAATAAGAACACAATGATCCAAATAAGAATAAGCTGCTCAGCTTTATTACACTTTTTTATGTTGTTTTGTGGCAGAAATCCAATAAAACCTCTGAGAATCAGTACTGAGAAACAGTAAAGGGGTTTCACTCCACAGACAGATTCTGTGCAAGTGGAGGAAGTTCGAGACCATTTCCCACGGAGGGCTCGACCAACATAGATTATTCCAAGAGAAAGTGTGTGAGAGTATTAAAGGTCACATAGGAAGTCAGGGTCTATTAATGAGTTCACCACCGGGAAAAGTCTGAACAACAATGGTGCACTGAAAGACACTGCTCCACCGCAGGTTGCATAAGATGTACAATCCAGAAGATGGTTGGCGAAATGTTTTGTGGATAAACTAGAGCAAAATTATTCGTTATACATTTAAATAAAAATTATTTAGTTTAGAAAATCATTTGTTAGAGGACTGAGATAAAGTTACTGTCAGAGGATAAGGGATGAGAAGTTACCATGTTTTTGCCACACTGATACCAAAATTCATCCATTCATTTCCACAGTTTTTTTTTTTTTTACATTTGTTTAAAATGTGTTTTATTTTTGATCCAATATATTTATGCGTAAAAAGAATTATACTGTGTAAATTTGCATGAAGGAATTTGTTGCACTAAAATTGAAAGAAATAAAAAGAAAATAATATGACCAAAATTTGGGATGTTAACTGATTTAAATGTTGACCTGTGAAGAGAAATAATTTCCAGAGTCAAGACAAAAATAAAAAATAAAAAAATAAAACTTTGAATCATTTTATGTCTTGAAATCAGAATTGGTTATTATCACAAGAGGAAACATTTCCAATCTGAAAAAACTTTCATTTAAAAATAGATTTTAAAAAGACAAGATCTTCACAAAGGGCGCGTTTTAAGCTTTGCATTGATCTGGTTTTACGTAAACCTTTAATCTCTGTTAGTATGTCATTTTCATTTTGTTCATAAATGACAGTAAACAGGCTTAAACCACAGATTGCACAGATGTCTGAAAAGGAAGTCTGCCTGCGAGGCAGCACTGAAAACCTTGTTGTAGGAGTGAACACTGGGGGGCAGGATTTCTATGTCATGCTTGTTGTCAAATATAGAAGAATTTTTTTTATCTTTTAAAGCTTTTGCCAAAGCGTGACCGTCTGAGCAGATATGAGTAATGAAGACTGTTCAGAACCTGATGCAGAGATGAGAAAGATGCGAGTCATTTAGCAGAATCAAACAGATGGACATGGCTGAATATGTCTCATAATCTTACCTGCTGTGTGTTGTTGGCTGTGTAGGGGAGCATCGTGGACACATGAAACATAATCTCGTAGTCCTGGTAGCGTGTGTAAAGGGAATGCATTCCAGTGGAGTCCGCTGTATGTCCACAAGACATGGAGACATCACACAAAGAGACGGACAGGCAGGGAAATCAGTCGTCATGCTATTACATCTGAAATGTGTCCCACTGAAGGGAATACAGTTCTGAGATAATCAGCAGTGACTCTGCCATTTTGCAGGCATTACTCAGATTGCATGTATGGAAATGAAGGAAGTTATCTCAGGCTTTCAGTAAGACACTGATGGCCTTTGGATAACGCCACAGTGATATCGTAAGATGCTGCTAATAGATCTGTGTGCAGCACAGGGTTTCAGCTCACTCTTGTTATCCAGCTGAGCTCGGTATTTTTCCCAGCCCTTCAGCCGCACCCGCTCCCCAAGCAGATCCAGAAACTCTTCGAAGGCCGGTCCGGAGCTCTCATTGTTGTACATGTCTTCCTCTGAGCTTTGCCCAGCCCGGCAGTACATCACACCGACCTTTCTCTGAAAATTCAGCTACATCATAAAAAAGAAAAACACAGAATTTATTGCACCTTGTAGACTGATTTCTTTGCAATTAAAATCAATCAAGCTATTTTGACAGCACATCCTTATATTTATATAGAAAATAATGTATGGAGGAGTTTTGACATGAGATCAGTCTGCAGAGTGTTAATATAGTTCACAAAGGCACACAGGATAGTATTTTTCCTCTCTTTTTCATCTAAGCAGCTAGAAAAGGTGGAAGCTGATCACAGTAGATCTGCAGTGAATGCATTGGAGGGAACATACTTTGTAAACAAACTTTTTTCTCTGTTTAAGGGGAAAGATTTGAGCATCTAAAGGGTCTAACATCTAAAATTTGACATATTTACGAGCTTTTCACGTTGTTTGGGACAGATCACAAGCCCAGCTCAGAGTTTATGCATCTATTCACATTTTTATCTTTAAACACAATTTTCTAATTGTGCTGCATACATTTAACTTTGGATTTGAGAAATCCTAAATGATCAGAAATTGTTTTATGTTATTTTATTAGCAGCAAAATAGCATCAGTGGGTATATATTTCACTAAATGTATGAACAAAAAAACCCAAATGTGTTTTATTTGTTCTACATATAACAGTTTTTGTCCCAAGTGGAAAATCTGACTCATTGCTGGCATTTTTTAAGAGCAGGTTTAGAAATCCAAGATTAATTTTGCTATTGAATGCATCATCAACGACAGCTGGGATATGCTCCAGCTCCCCCGTGACCCCGTTCGTGACAACGTGGTTGAAAATGGATGGAGTGCATCATCAACAGCCCAACAACATAAAACACATATTTGTAAAGTGTGGACCCTAAAAGCATTTGTTTTACTGATTATTGGAGCTGACATGGTGATAAAAAAAAAAAAGTTTTGTTGTTTTGTTACATTTTAACCCTCATATTAGCCGCTGATTGATCACTTAGCTTATTCAACCATTATTCCAGTCTGGGTTGCACTGTTTTAACATCATGGCCCATAACAAAACATGACTCGTGAGGAGATTGTGGCCATAAAAGTGACCAGTACCAGCTGTTTTTGACTTAACTAATAATGAGTTTGGGAGAATAAAACTGTAGGTCAATTTGATGTGTGTATTCTGGTTATTTATTGGATGCTTTTTCATACAGGGAATATATTTTAGGGCAACTCAGTGTAAGTTCTACACAAATGCATGCTTACATAGCAACCTAAAGCTAAATGACAAGTTTCAAAAGAGGCATATTTTGTGGTAAAAGAGCGGTGGAGAGAAGGAAGCTGGTTTTGCTCCTTCGGCCAACCAGCTGCTATGAATGGAACTGTAATAATGTGAATAAGTAGAAGGAGCTATTTGTGCAGTAATCCTCTGGTATTATTACTAAAACTTGTCACACTCATATTTATCCCTACCTCAGAAACGGTGCAAAATTGTTGACTAAAAAGGCAAGACGCCCGCTTAAAATGTTCTTCCTGAAGCTTAATGATGTGAAAATTTTAAGTCATGGGGACAGGAACACTTTCTATTATTGTTACAGGAATTGATAAACTAAATCAGAGCATAGCCCATTTTTTTTTAAATTTGGCAATTTTTTTAAAAAATGTGTGAAAAAACATGAAGATTTTTTTATCCCACTGTATTAATATAAAATATGTATCTTTCTCCTGATTAATGCTATTAATAATGCTATAAGAAAACTAAAAAATAATAAAGCATAAGTCATCATTGCTGATTTATACACAGAACTTCCCCCAATTTTCTAAAAACATTTAACCAGATGAAAACAAGCTGTTTACAAATGAGTAACTAGTCACAAAACGGTGTTTTCTCATTTTTACATGTAAAGGCAACAACATTGCAGTCTGAAAAGGCTGATGCTTGTATTCAGTGTGCTGGGATGCTTCCTGCATGACGCCTACAGCCGTCTCTTCCATCACAAATGTAGCGTTACTCACCCCCTGTTCGTCCAGTTTGAGCAGGGTGTCCCGGACCTTTGGGGAGTTTGAGGCCAGGCGAAGGCAGTGCAGGTTGAGTTCAGGCATGATAAACTCCAGCAGCCTCTTGGGAGACAAGCCTCTGGGAGTTGTATGACGAGCTGCAGATGGCACCGACTCTTCCAAAATTGAACCTCGCAGAGTTTTCATCTGAGGAGAAGATTCCCCATCAACACCTTCATCAACACCTTTCAAAGACATTGAGCTAAGGAGAGGATGAAGTGCAAGTTTACCTCTGTGGTGCGAAAGATGATTCTGTAATTATACTGAGCTCCACTGGTTCCTTCCTTCTCCTCTCGCCGGAAGCTGATGGCCACTGGACCGAGACGATCATCCATACCAAAAAAATTCTGATGCTCTTTAATGTAATCAGAGAGGAAGTAGCATTAGAGGTCAATCACAGGGTCAGAAAATAATCTTTTAAACACTTTAGTTGGATATTTATATCAATATTTATGGATTTAATTACAGATTTTTACCACAGAATGATACAAATATACACATTAAATAACCATCTTTTTTATTTGTTATTGAACAACACTTAGCTATTGCAAATTCTCCTGGAGAAACTGCATTCATACTATGTTGTTAACGAAGATGTTTCATTTTGGCAGTGCAGCCCTGATATTCTTCCCATTCTTTATTTCTATTATCTTATCCTCTTTTTTCATGTCACTAAAGTTGTTTACCATGAAAATGTAAAGGATTATCCTCTGTGTTGTTTAAAGCAGTGTGACAGGCGAGTCTTAGATATAAGGTCTAAAATGATTACATTTAGCTCCATAGACTATCAAAACTAAGAAGCATCCATCTAAAACTTAAAAGCCTGACAATGAAAGCTGGGATAAATAATATGAATCAGTTGTCTTGCTGCTTCACGTACCTTTCATGTAGAAATACTTGCGATAGTAATGCGCTCCCAGATCAGCATGCTCTATGAAGTAGTTGCTTTTTCCCTGCAGCTGGACGTGACTCTCTCTGGGCTCTTCCAGGACTGAAACTGCATCGTAGGGAGTTCGCAGACTCGACCAGAGTCCCCGCCTTCCTGGGGACCGACCCAGACCCACCTGTTCCTCTCCACCTGTCTCGTTGCGGAAATGCGGACAGCTGAGGAGGAGCTCGTTATCATTTCCGTCTCCTTCGTCCAGCAGCAGAGACTGTTCAGGGTCTTCTGCGCTCCCCCCGTTGCCTGCCCCACCCTGCGCAGGTGAGGACGGGGTGGACTGGGAGAGGGGGCGCAGCTGAGAGGCAGCTGAGGCCCCTGAGGTGATATTCTTTTTGCGTCCAATGCTGTCTCTGTTTGTAGCTGCTTCTGTGAGGTCAAAGAGGATGCTCTGAACATCATAGTGGGCAAAGTTCCTCACCCATGCTCCACCCCCGAGGTTGTCATACGGACCGGGTTGAGGGATCTGAGGGGTTGTAGATTTGGATTTTTTACTCAGACCCTCCGGCTTAGGTGGTTTTGCAGGTTTAGGAGAGTCTCCTGTGGAAGCAGTGATACCTCGGAAGAACCCATCCGGCTCTGGAGGGTTGCACTGCAGTCCTAAAAGCAAGAAAGGGTCTTTGAACCGGAGGGCGTTTGGACTTAGGGGCCCCTGGTCTTCTACTCTCACCTCCTGAGTTTGAGTTTGTCTCTCCAGCGATGACAGGCTGCCATATTCTCTGCGTAGCAGCATGCCCGAGTCCCCTTGAGCTCCAGCTCCTGCCTTGTCACCAACTACTCGGACTGTCTTTCCCCCTGTCTTCCCAGAGGAATCCAAGTCTCCCAAGGTTACATCGCTGTTGCTCCTCTGCATGATGTGACCCCGCCCCACCGAACGCAAGTTTAACCCCACGCGACTGGGAGTGAGGCTGTCCGCATCAACTCCATCCCCATCCCTTCTGGGAGGCCACTCCACTACGCCTGCCTCCCGTTTGGGATCAAAGCTGACTGCAGCAATGGGTGGCCGCACGTTCTGGCGGCGAAACTTGCGGATGAATAAGTCATCAGACTGCATGATGCTGGAGAAAGCAATCCAGTGGTCTCCCCGGAGCTTCCTGCTGTCTCAGTTAAACTTTTGATTCTGGTCTCTGCGGTGCTTGTGTGAAACGGAGATGCTGCGCATGAAGAGGAAAATTCCAGCTAAGTGAAAGCATCAAATGTAGTCCTCATTCACACCACTTATGAAGGCTGAACTCTCTCAGCCCTTAAGCTCTCATAGGTGCCTGTGTGGGATGCCACGGCTTGTCAGTGAGTTCCTGAGTGGGAATGATGTAGACAAAGGTGAAAACGCAGCTTTTCCTTGCTGCAGGGATCCATCCAGGTGTGCAGATGTGCGTTTAAGTCCAGTAGTAGGTTGTTCCTTCCATTGGCGTGAGGATGAAAGGATCATCACTGGAACCCAACCCTCGTCCCTCTGAGGAGGAGAGGCTCTGTTTGTATCAACCCGTTTAACATGGTGTCCATTGGTATGCACTCTTCAGTGCCGGCAGCCTTCATCCACTGGCCACCTGAGCAAAAAAATGACAAAAAAGTGTCTTTTTTAAAACTGCATCTTCCTCATCACTCACTCACAATTCTTTTACATGAATAGCTTTATCTTCATCCCATTGCAGGAGCATCGTGCAGAGAGGAATGGTTTTGGTAAACAAGTCCAGCAATAAAGCAGCAGACCAGGCTGACGTAAGTTTTATTGTTGAGTAATGCCTTGTACCTCTGTTTTTTCATTATTATTCTTTCCGTTAGTTACTTTCCGTTCCAAAGTTTCCCTAAATAGTTTATTAGCAAACTTAAGGCTCAGCACATCCACCCTGCAGACGCTCACAATAGACAGTATTAAAATAAGGGAGGGGGCCTTCCTGGCTCACTGATAGCATGCCAGCATACACAGCAAATTAAAATTCTCTCTCTCCCATACATAAACGCTCACGCATACACAGCTTTGTTATTTACACCTCTACTACATATGGGTGAATGTGTAACAGGAGAAAAATGTTGCAGACAGTAATGCTGGTGTTATCATTTAAACAAACCAGGAAGTTAAGATTCACCTAAAAGTTTCTGCTTCCCCTTTTTACACAAACAAAAAACAAAATTAGCAGATTTGTTCCTTTTTGGAAAACGTGATGGCCACTTACCCACAAAGCGGGGTGAAGATGAGTGTTTTTGTGTCATCATTTGTTGTTTGCGCATCATTTTTGACCAGAATTACATCGAGCTGAAGCCTTTTGCCACTGTCATTAAGGTATGAAGACTCTTCCTGTCTGGCTGTTTTACATGCATCTCCTCTGTCGTGCTTGCAGCTTAAAAAGCAGGTGCAGTGGTGCAGAGCAACCACCACAAAAAGTGAGACACACAAATGTACACACACACACACATACACACATGTGTTTTCATCACTTCAGTGGATGTTACAGAGACACAATGTGCAGAATTACTCTAACATTTCACTACGTCATCAACTTAAAGAGTCTCCTCGATGTGACTCTTTTATAAACAGATCTATCTCCTTGTTACATGCAAAAACACAGACATGCAGACACATACACACATTCTGAAAAAATGCCATATAAGGTAAAAGGGGGGAAGTTACAAGAAATCTTTGTTTCCCCTCTAAGTCTGCTTTCGCACTCTTCATTTCCTAACAGGAAAACAAGGCATCGATACACACATATAAATTTAAAATGAGAGACAAACACATGACAAACACATGACAAGTCACTATATATATATATATATATATATATATATATATATATATAGCAGGAAATGAATTAGCTCAGTTGAAAAAAGGGGTAAAAATCATGCCCTAAATCTGGTTATCATTGTCTTTTATACCCAATTCAGCAGAAGATTTTTAAGCCGGTCGCCAAACAAATCTCTCTTTTATCATTTTCCTTTAGTGATGAACAAAAATGTCTCCATAGAATAATAAAGAGGACTATCTAATTGCATCTTCTTTAGACGATTAACCATTAACATGAAAAACATTTGAACTGTTCATTTAAAATATTCATAAGGTTTAATTTCCCTGGATGCATATGTGAGCCTCCTGATTATTTCTGTACCTGTGTGAATATCATCAAATAAGAAGAAGAACAGCGCCTCTGACTGCTTAAGCTTCTTTTTTCTTTACAATAAAAGACGTTTCTTCATTCTACAAACGAGCACCAGTTCATACAGAACATCCTCTGTGCCTCATTTATATGGTGCCAAGGCCTCTGACATTAAAAACCTGCTCATGTCTCTCTGGGAGCTCTCGAATGTTTGTCACACAACATTGCTCATGTGGGCTTGTGTGTTTCTATGTGCAGTCCTTAGGCTTGCACGTTTTGCAATGGCATTAAAGTGTGAAGAATCGTCTCTACCGTCTCAAACTGGGCAGCAGGTATCGTTTCACAAATTACATGTTGCCTTCATGGTGTTCCAACAACAAACGCAACTTTTAGATGACTAGAACCTCGACCAACACGTCTGCGCTTCTTAAATCTCCCAATCCATGAAATAATCATTGTTTCCATGGCAACTTGTCTGGTGCAACCCTTATGTCATCTCCCATAAATTTATAATACCCCAGTTTACTGAACCAGTCAGCGACC
>JBAMIG010000016.1:7106984-7123324 GCA_037177335.1 Kiunga ballochi | reverse complement strand
TTCTCATAGAAGTGCACGCTAAATATCAAACGAGTGTCGACGCAGCAACCCTGCAGGAAGATGCACACGTCAAACTTTCTTTCTCCTGTTTGTTACCTGTTATACGGCTGCATAGCCTTAACCACTTCATGCACACTTTTCTCCACATCAAGCCAACATGCACGGTATAGTAACAGGTGATGAAAACAATGATACGACCACATCACCAGACACTTGACCCGTTACTGGTCTGGTTAGCAGCAGAAACCACTACAGAAAATTTCCATTAAATCCTTTGGTTGAGGTACTTGTGTAAGTAGGTAGTGACTTATATCTTCATGATCCAGCAGTTTTAAAATATTTATAGCTGTTTCTATATATATTCCTGTGTTTTTGTCATCCTGGTTAAAGTTTTGAGTGAAACCAGTTATTTCTGGCCGTGTACGTTGCTGCTTGGCTGTGCTTTTCAGGATTTACATTAAAAATGCTGTTAAAGAACAGTGAGGTTAATATGTAGATGATGATGTTCACAGTTTTTCCAAAGATATAGCACAACAACAGCCTCTGCAAAGTTTCCATCATACCAGGAGCAGCCCACATGCAGCATGCAGACATCTGTTTTTAACCCTAAAACTACATTTTAATTAGATTTAAACAAACCTTTTATTTCCTGTAAACAATTTCAAACATTTGGATTTTTTTTTTTTGCACCAGATTCAATTTGAAGGACAGTTGCTGCCCAAAGTAAAGACTTCAGCTGATGACATTGAGTCTCACTTCAAAGTTAAGTCCAGGACAAGGTTAATGAGGCTCTGGTGTGCAACGGACACACGCAGAAGTCACGGGAAAGTCAAATTATACCTACACCGTTTTAGGGAAGTCATGGCCGCTTGACTTATTCTATGCCTGCTCATGCAAGTCTGCGTCCTGTGTAACAGGAAGAGATGACTGACTTTTGAACCCTGAGAGGATGAATGTCGTCATCCTCTGTTCGCAACACTTCCACACCTACAAGAGACCTCCTGCCACACTGCAGCATGAATGAGCAGCTTTTTACTTTCTGCCGTTTACTCAAGATGAATCAACCTTCAGCTTTCGCTTTAATCAAAACAACTGCGGAAGGGAGGGGCCTTCATTTGAAGTGTTTAATGGCGAAAGAGAGAGATGGCGTGCTTATCTAGATGGCTGCGATTTGATCTTTTTGTCCCTACAGGTGAACCTGCGGCAATAGGATTAGCTGCTTAATAATTAGATCTGATCAAAAGACAAAAGCGGCGCTTCGGCTGCCAGCTTATCAGCTCACATCAGGTTGGAGAAGTTTTGAAACATGAAACATGAAGCGCCTGAATCAAAGTGCTGTCCATTACATATTGTGCAGGTGTTTTTATGGAGAGATGTGAAATAACACATGAAAGGGGGAAACTAGTTCTGACACCAACATCTAGGAGGACACCCTTGAGTGAGTCTCGCTTCATGGTCGGCGGAGGTCAAATCTTCACATGCCAGGTATCTGGATTTCTAGTTAAATGCGGCCTTACTGATTCCTAACCGCAGGTTCTGAATCATCTCCTAATAGTGATTGATTTGGGAGAAATTTAAAGCCAGGCTCGTTATTGATCGTGTGTAACCCTGCCACATTGCAGATCGGGTTGCATTCCTGTTGTGCTCCTGAATATGTGACATTGAACTGCAGCAGATGCTTTTAAAGATAGTAAATGTGTATTAATGTGGTTGGATCCAGTTCAGAAAATAAGTTCACTCTAATGCCCAAAAGCTGTCTCTCGATGTAGATCTTCCCCACTGAACACCACCACCACACTGCGGACAGCAAACTGGGCCAGGTCCAGAGGCTTCTAAGTGCTCCTCTCACTTATTTTTATTTATTTATTTATTTATTTTGGTGAAGTGTTTAATCTTTCCTTGTTTAAATTCAATCTATTTTGCAGATGTCAGTCTGAGTTATTGATCCCAGAAGACACATAATCCCTGGCATCAGGTGCTCAACTGGCTGATTCTCCTAAAAAGAGATAGCTGTTAAGAGGAGGAAGATGGGTTTAGAAAAATACATAATAACAAAATTGAGGTTTTTGCATTGGGGAAACAAGAGTCAGGGATCATCTTTTGGTCACCAAACCTCCCTGCCAGAGACGTACACACACATATTACAGATTTGCATATTAATGTGATTGTTTCCTAAAAGTATGCAGAGAACTTTTAAAGCACTGCAATGGGGGAAAACGGACTGATCTTTATCAGGTGCACTGCAGTTGTTATAGTTATTTATGGAGTTCAAGACTTCCTCGAGGCTCCACAGGATAAATTGAAAATAAGTCTTCTGCCTGATATATTATTAATACATCTGGGCAAAAAAGGGGGTGAGGGTAACTGTAGTGTTAATTATTCATTAGATGGAAGGAGTGTATTTGTTATGATTCATATCAAAGTCAGTGTCTGACTTCTCTGAGGATGTGCAGACCATGCGTTACAGTAAACCAGTGTGGCAAAGGTCATCTGCTGTGTGACCTCTGTGCTGTCTGGTCCGGTTTCAGTTCGTTTTTGTCTCTCTTTCTGCGAGTGGATGACAAAAGAAAAGAGCCTGCGGAAAAGCTGAAAAGACACACAGTTATACTGGGAGTCAAACAGCACAAATCAGAGCACATGGGCTTTTTTTAGGCTTATTTATACTCTATGAGCTTACTCCCTCATGACTCGATGTGGAGAAATTTGCTTTTAAAAAGCTACTTCTACATTGCTGCGTGTTTTAAGGTCTAACTTCCTCTTGCAGCAGCCTAGAGACGGATACAGTCAAATGCAATTTTTAGCAATATTGTGTTCCCACAACTGACTGAACGTGCTGTTCTGTGGTAAAGAAAGTTAACTTGCGCACGCTATTGTCTGACATGATATTTGCCATGACATCAGCGCTGTACACTGGCAGAGTGCTGCTACTTCCGGTGTCTCTAAAAACACACCTTGAAGCAGAAAGTGAGCGGGACAGTTTTAAAAGGCCTAAATGAGAGAAATGGTTTGAGGTAAGTATCTTTGAGTGTTTGCCGACTCCTAAAAACACTATTTAAGCCATGTAGATGTGGCAAACTATCCACATAGAGGCAGGAACAGCAGATGTCCCTCTGTGACCACTCTGTGTGCATGTATGTGTGTGTGTGGGTGGGTGGGCGAATGTGTCAGGGAGAGGAACTGACCCTCAGCATCATGACTGTATCTATTATGTTGAGCTCAACGGTTCACTGTTTCCCCCTCTCGCATATGTATACCCAGTTTTGAGACCAAGGAAGAGATTGCCCAATCTGGCTTGAATAGCAGGCTGAAGCTTTTTAAATTACACAGTCTACTTTCAGAGGAAGAGAGTCTGACCTCTGCTTCCTCACTGTTCCTGCTCCCTGGAATGGATGTTTAGTGGCTGCAACGCTAACACAGCTCTCCAAAGAAGTCCCAGTTTCTCAGGTTAAAACGTTTGTTAATGTGATCAAATCAAAGCAGCTATTCTCACTCACCATGAGTGTTCATTATGAGTTGAGGTATCAGACGAGAAAGGCCACTTCTTAATGGTTGCCATTTAATTTACAAGCTACACTGGTTCCGTTTATGTCCATTACAAGCTTAATAAATGCAAATGGCTCTCATTATTTGGAGAAACGGACTAATGTCTCTCTTTGGCTCCCGGAGTACAGGCGTCTGTGAAGGTGATTCTTGCTTTCCTACTAAGGAAGTGGACTGTAGCTAATCTTAGGTAGCATTTGGTGTTTTGACATGCTCTGTTTCTCTTTTTTTATTATTTTGTTTTTTGGTAAAAATGCATGTATTATTTAGATAAAATACAATTTAGTATGCCGATCTAACTTTTGTGCTCAGGCAGGGAAGCTTTAAAACAGAAAGAGAGGGAACAAAAACTGTTTTTGTTCAAAAAGGCTGAATTATCTTGATGCTAACGTAACTAGTTGTTTGATGCAAGTTTAAAACAACAGACAAACAAAATAACAACAACATTAAAAAAAACATATATAGAAAATTAAAAACATTTTGCAAACAAAGCCCTTGCTGCCTCTCTTCTGCCTGGTGGCCTTGTGTCTTTCACACGAGCCGCTCTGCACCTTCTGACCTACATAAAAAAAGAGCATGCACCAGTATGCTAACCACAGTGCCACACAAGGTTGATTTCCTGAATCTTCTCTGTGACGCTGTGTGCACAGGTTTGAACAGGTTTTGAACATCTTTGGCGGTGCATTTGTGAATAAAAACATGATTTTTCATAAGAAAGGTGCTCTGCATTAGATGGAATAGCCTACTAGCAAATATATTTAGCGTTACAGAAAGCAGCAGTCTGAGGTTTATCAGCGAATGCCTTGAGCCAACATTATTGTTACTGCCGCTAATTTATTCTCCACGAAGGTATAAAATTGACACATAACTGCAGGGCATATATTAGTGTCATGTTAATAAAAATGACCAAGAATAAAGGGAAGTGAAGCAGAACTTGTGTTCAAAGCAAAAACTAAGGCACCAAACCAGCCTTCTTCCTCTCTATGCCGTTGACATCACATTTCTGCTGTCAGCTTCCTGTGTGGTTGCTGTCTGTCTCCGTAAGGCTCAACACTGCAAGACCAAAAAGTATATTTGCTGAAACTCCCTCTCTTCTCACTTCTTTATTACAAGTGCCTTTTACGTGCAAATGAAACAAGGATGCAAGTTCCTATGTTGTGACAGAACAAAGAGGCTCTTTAGTTTGATATGAACGCAATGATGAGCTTTCATATTGCAAACATTATCCCTAGAATAGAATACCTAATAAGGGTATTTTTAAACTCTTATCAGAGCGTGATGTTTTATGCCTTTTTGATCTTTATCGACCAACTATGGCGTGATGCGATGCGTGCATGAATAGTCGGTTCTGAACTGCTTTCACTGGGCTCTGAATACCCCTGAGTGCACTTCCCTGGTAATACCAACAAGAACAATGAGAAAGAGTCACCACACTGCTTAACGGTTTAATGTATGTATGACATAACTGAGTGGACATTGTGATTAAGGACAATATGTCTGATTATATCTCTGGAAAAGAGCATTTTGAAACATGGATGAAACTGAGGGTCTTATCTGTACATATTTCACAAATATTTTAGGAAAATTACATCAGAGGTTTGTTGTCACACAGGAATGTCTGCTAGTACACGAGCCCGGCATCAGCCAGAAAAAAAGATAATGTTCTGTGTATTTGATAAGCAAATTTCTTTGCTCATCCTTGATTTCACACTTAGAGGTGATGGATTATATCTGATTGCTTTTATTCCCAAGTGTGATGTAAAAAATCTAACTAAACTATCATTGTGCAGGAAAATCATCAAGGGACTTTTAAATTTTTTTTAAAAATGTATGAAAATGCAACTTTTGTGAAAGACAGTAGCAGCGCTGGAGCTAAAGGGAAGTGACTCCCTAAGCAATAAGAGCTGGCAGAATATTTTTCATACTAATGCATCTCAGCTGTGCAGAGCTGACACTCTGAATCATGAATCATTTCTCTCAGATTTTTCAATTTTTCATCATTCTTTCTATTCGTGCAACGAGTTTCTAGACTCTCAATTGAAGCCAACATGGCCTGATGTTCCACTGAGTTCCCAGGCCAACAGGGGAAAAGGTGTGAGCACAGGTTAAAAGAGCCCACCTGGTGGGCTTACACCGCCGGCATCCTGGAATCCGATGAGGGGGAGGCTCTGCCTGTCCAACTGTCTCCCTCTCTGAACCCCCCTACTGGGAATCTAACCGAGTGAAGCCATGCAAAACGACCCAAAATGAGATGGATGATGTGGTGCTGACTCAGACTACAAAAAAATCTGCCTGGTAACCTTCTCATTGAAATCACATGGACAGAGTTACATAGCAAAATGGTTGCTAATGATATGCAAAGTATTTGGCAAAGCATCACTGCAGGGCTCACAGATTTATTATGTGCAAAAACAGGTCAGAAAACATGAGCTGATGCTTCAATCCTGGGAGCCAAAGACCTCGAGTTCCTGCCTTGTGATTTGTCGGAGGCAGTGGCTACTGTGATCAGTGACTGAGGGAGAACAACTAAAATATTGGTATTGGTAGCAGAGTCTAAAAAATAGCTTAATTATTTGGATTGATGCACTTTATATGGAGGCTAGATGTCCTTCTCGGCAGATTGGGGTTTGTGTTCTGATCCATAGTTCGTTTCTACATCTCATCTCACTTTCAGTTTACTGAATACTTTGGATAAAGAAATGACATCATTGAAATAAATTCCTGTCAGAGCTTCATATGAACTTTGACCAGGCCAGTTCAGAGTGTGTAGAGTATCCAGGAGAAGAACATCTCCACTGTTTTCCGTTCTCTTCTGTGCTAGCATGGGCTACATATGTTTTTAATCAACAATCCACAGCTTATTCAGGCTCTTATTTTTCATATTAAATCATCAAAATGGTAATTATCTACAGCCAAAATCCCAAAAAGTTTTAAATCTACTCTTTCATTTGCTCAGCTTGAATGCGAATGTAACAGCAAGCTGACATTCAGTTGTTTGGGGTCATTTCATTGACAAGAAACAGTGAAAACCTATTAGTTTTAATTGCCTCACGGCGTCCAACAGAGTAAATTTCATTTGTTTGACTTATAAAACATGTTTCCCAGAGAGATGGCAATTACACAGGTCTACATTGCCAACAGCCCCCAAAATCTAAGGAAAAGGAAAGTAAATGACAACCTTTATTAATATTCTAGCTTTCATTTTCTCTGATACCAGAACAAATTACACTTTTTTTTCCTGTGCATCTTCTGAAACAGTTGCACATGTTTTCTTAAATTGGGGCCTTTTCTGTGATTGTACTATTTGGATAAGGCCTTAACTGCAGGATTTTTACCACATCTTGACATACTGTTAATGCAGTGGATGGCAGTTGAGCAAAAGTCTGCAGCAAGTGAGTGGAGGATCTGGCTGCAAGCCGTGAGCACCATCACATCAGTGCACTTCGTGCAGACATTTTTATCATTGGCCGTGATGAATAAATGTAGGAGGACGAAAGCACGGGTGGATTTCCACATACAAACCCCAACTGCCAAGTCAAAGTTGACCCTGGTGAAAACCAACACACCCTTCTGCCTGTCTGCCTGAGGAAAACAATCATTTTAGGTCAAGCTGCATTTTATCATTTAAAATGTTAATGTCAACCACAGTGAATACCACACTGGATGAGGAATCATGCAGCTCAATGTAAATTAAATGGACTGTCCTTTGAGTGCACTAGCTTATGTAAGCTGCTGCTTGCCTTCCTCCCGCTCAGCCCTTCATCCCTGCTTTTCTTTCTCCACAGCATCCAATGCAGCCCCCGAAGCCCCAGCATCTCGTAAACACACAGCCCCATCTTAAATTAGGGAGTGTGGGGGGCGGTGAGGAGGGGGGACGGGGAGCCCGAGTCCTGCGTCCCTCATTTTCTCTGCCACCTTGAAAACAGCCTCCCAGTTCAGGTTGTGCTTCTCCACTCCATCATTGTCTGAGCACATCACACAATCCTCTTTATCCCCCACAGATCCCAGCATGCTGCAGACTGATGGCTTTTTTGTAGTCTTTGAAAATGTGCATCTGGGATAATTTCTGGTCCTCTTTCTTTTTTCTCTCTCTCTGCATCTTCTTTCTTTCTGTCCCTCTTTCATTCTCTGAGTGTCCCTCCATCTATCTCTTCCCCACCCCTCCTCCCTCTACCTTGCCCTCATCTCTGAGTCCTGCAGCCACGAGCGCTGTACAGCAAGGTCTGGCAGTGGCTTCTTGACAATGTCATAACACTGTTTTTAAGACAATCCTGCCTTGGTGGAGAATGCACAATGGAGGGAGACGAGAATGATAATTGTGTGTGTGTGTGTGTTGCTGGGGGGTGGTTAGGAGAAGGAGCGGAGGAAAGGAGGGCAGGCCTGGGATGAAATGCGACAAAGATTGAGAGCTGCTTTCAAGCCTATAGTATTGTGTATAAATGGTGTGTGTGGTACATGTTAAATCACTAAATAAAACACATTTGTGAGCGGCTGACAACAATAAGACAGAGGGAGGACAAACTACATGATGTGATGATGCCAAGCCATTATTTCATACCCTCCGTGTCTCTCATACATTGTCTTTGGCTGGATTGAGTACCTATAAAAGCATATGCATGCCTTTACAGAGGCATGTGGCAGAAACCGTGTTCAAATCCATCCTTCTGAATTCATTATCATCACAAAGAAGACAAGCTGGAATATAAATTCTCACAAGGGAAATAAAAGGCTTACCTAGACATTTCAGTTGTGCTCGACCCTGCCTTGTTTCATCCTGTTCCTCTGTGCCGACTCCCTCCCCTTCTCTCCCCATGACAGCATTTTTCTGCTATCTATCTCCACGGTGAGGCTCTTTCTCCTCCTCCTGCAGTTCCTCCCTGTCGATGTCCTCTTCCTCTCTCCAAAAATAAAATAAAAACAGCACAACACACTTCCCGATCTCTCCCGTCCACTAGCTCCTCTGTTCTGTTGTTGAAGTCAAAGAGGCAGGTTGATCAGCGCTGTCCTCCTCCCTCTTTCTCTCTCTCTCGTGCTGATTCTATTCCATTCACATCACACTAAAGCCAACCCCCTCTTTCTCCTCCTCCCTCTTTCTCTCCCCAACACTACCCCCCCTCATCTCCTTGTCAGAGAGGTTGAGACAGCGACAGACAGCAAAGGCAGAAAGCAGAGCTTACATTGAAATTGAATGACTTCAGTAACCCTGGCAGAGGAATTAAACATTTGCTGAACACAAACACTCAAAATCCTCAAATAACAACATGAGACATAAAAGAGGCAATGTGACACGTGATGCACTGATGTCATGTATGACAGCCACCTTAATTCACCAAGTCTCTTTCTCTGGTGTATTATAGGCACGGACAACATGATACACATTCTTTTGAAGCCTCCTTCTTGTGTCAAAACTGACATTTCTGTCTGTAAACGAGAGATAAAGACTGTAAAGCCTGGAAGTAAAGGTGGAAATGACCATGTGTGTGTTTATTTGTAGAGATGTCTGGGTGCTTCCATCCACTGTGGCTTCAGATCATAACAATCAACCTGCTAAAGAACAATGAGTGCAGAAATATCACAACATACTGGTTTTTCAGACCCAATAAACCAGTCATTCTCAAAGCTCACATACCTGGGTGTACTGGGAAAACTGAGGATGCTCAGAAGAGATGATGAAGCATCCTGCTTAACTTACTGTGCAGCAGAGCCAAGTGTCCGGCACCATCCCCCTAATTACTGCGTAGAGTTTGGCCCTGGCAGTACCATATGGCTGTGTGTGTGTGTGTGCGCGTTACGAGGTCAGCGGCTCTGGTCTGGGGTTGGGGGTAGGGAGGAGGAGAGGCCTGCGTTGTTGGTAGTGTGTCTTGTGGAGATAAGAAAAATAAAAACACAGGCGAGAGTTGATATTAGTTGAAACAGTTTTCTTGGAGACAGACGAACCTGTTTGTGTGCTCATCAATATTATTAGGGGGTAAATTAGGCTTCCTTTATTGTCTACATCAGAGATGAATCATGGTAGGAAGATGATGGAATGATCTGAATATTCCCAACACTTGCAAAAAATAATACCAGTTAAAACACAGCGTTCATAAACATTTTACACAAATCAGTTTTACCAAAGAACAAAAGCAAAAGTAACATTTTTGTTTTTAATTTTCAGGCTTAATCAATCACTAAATGATCTTCACCTTATGATAAACATTTTCCTATAAAATCATGTCTTTCAGAGCAGAATGAGTGAAGACAACCAGTCTGTGCTTTCACTGGGTCAACAGTCCAACAACACTCGGTGCTACAGAGACACCATGTGGATGTTTTCCAGATCCATGCTCTCTCTTACATTCAACTTATGATGCAATACTTTCACCTCTGCCATATCAATTAAAAAGATCAGATGCCACTTAAAACCCGGCCCAGACAACTGAGATTAATGATTAATGATCTTGCTGGTTCAGCAATTAATTGGGTTATGTTGGTTGTGCCTTGATTTAAAACGCTCTATAAACTAACCTGGTAAGATCAATAAGCCCCAATGAAAGATCCTGTAAAATTATCTGAAATTTGGAGAAATAATGAACAGGTTTAATGCAGCAGGTGAGGTCCTGCTTTATTCAGACTGATGTGAACATTCTGGGTTAAAAACACCATTAATATAAGTAAGACATTAAAAGTATTCACTAGTTTACAGCAAATCCATTAGTTATATTAATTTTATTAAATCATACACATTTCCTTTAATCTCTAGTCCTAAGCATGAGCACAAAGAAGACAGTAAAGAGGAAGACTCATCAGGGACAGACATCCAGCTTAAGCTAAAATCAGATAAAGAAGTCATTTACCTTACCAGCATAGAGCTTGATGTACAAAAATAAGAGCCCTTAAATCTCTGGCTTCCCCTTTAAGGAACCAGGATGAGAAACTAGATGCCTAAAAGAGATCTCAAACAAGTAATGGAAGATGTTAGAAACCATCTGTGTTGCTGTGGTGCTTTATGAGACTCTGTCAGGTGTAAAAAGAAAATAGGTGTGATGTGCTGAGAGATTTCACCAGAGCGACATCACAGGAGATGCTTTTATGAGCCTCAGAAAAGAAAACAGCAGCAGCTCTGGGTATTAACCACACACCCCTTCAGATAATTGCTTACTCTGCAGCTGTTCCAGGTGTGGCAGAGTCTTTAGTTGGACTAAGTGAGCCAATTCAGCTGTCCATCCGCTGCTTCAGGTGCCTTTCTGCTGCAAGAAGCATGTTTTGACCTTAAGATTTACTCGTATTCATATTTACAAAGTAAAACTTTGGTACTGCCCCCTGGTGGCTGAACAGAAGTAGTGATCAGAGGTTAGACATCAATATTTAGGAAACAGCTACAGCTGATCACTTTACTCCTGTAAGAATATCTTGTTATATTTATTCATGCCACATAAAACCTATTGATTTTAGCTTTAAAGTGTCTGCAAACATGAAAAAACACAAACCGCAAGATTCATGACTTTTTAAAACCTTTTTTATGAATTCAACAAGCTTTTTATATCAAATGTTCAAACGACACTCAAGT
Organism: Kiunga ballochi; assembly: GCA_037177335.1. Lineage (NCBI taxonomy): Eukaryota > Metazoa > Chordata > Actinopteri > Atheriniformes > Pseudomugilidae > Kiunga > Kiunga ballochi. The sequence goes on along the minus strand of JBAMIG010000016.1, from coordinate 7,112,235 downwards.
GTGCTTCACATAAAGATATACTAAATCATTTCAACAGAGCAAATTCACTTTTTTGACATGTAAACATAAAACACAAACAGAAGGTAAGAGATCACTTTCTGATTTTCCTCTTGACATTGTGCAGTCTGTTAGACAAGTAAAAAATAAACCTGTACATTGAATTTACATTCCTCTAACAGTTCAGCATGGCTTCTGTCTTCAACATGTACAGTCACAGAGAACAAGTTTAACTTGGGAATAATGATACATATCATTGATGAGGATGTGATTAACTAAAAAATAAATATCAGAATTATTACCACTCAACATTAATACTTACAGCTATTTAAAAATAGGGTAATAAAAATCAGAGCTACATCTTTAAGTTAATAAACCTGAATTTTTTACGTTGTAACTTATTATAAGAGATGGTTTTGATGTCTACATGTTTTCTCTTTTTAAGTGAAGAATATGAGTCATTTAATTGATAAGGCCATATTAAAAGCAGCCTGGAGATGGTATGAAACTTAAGACCACATGAGATCTGTTCAATAACACGTTTAAATTCAGGCACTCGGATAACCACATACTTATAGTCTAAATGGGCAGGCGTCTGAATCCCATCTCAAAGTTTTAATGACTCTCTTTTCCAGTTTACACGATGATAATATACATCTCCACACATTACAAGTGTTACAAGGTAGTCATGGTCTACTGACCAGAGATGGAAAACATCTTAATGATTCACTCTTTTCCCCAGAAAGACTTGATCCAGATTTTCAAACAGAAATAAAAACATCAACTAAAGAGGACGTAATGTTGGAGTGTTGAGCGGATTGGCTTGTCTCATCATTTAGTGAGAGCTACAGGGTAAAGAAAGGTTTGTGAAAACTTTTCCATAAAGAGCCCGTGGAATGAGAATGATCCCAAATATTTTTGCTATGTATAAATAATGCTGATGACAACATTCTCACTTAGAAGATGCAAAACATGGCATAAAAAGGGTCCTGAATTTCCACAACACTAATTTTGTTTGAAATGTTTACAAAAATGGGAATTTGCCAACAGATTAATATTTATGGAGAACTCTAAAGTCACCATGAGACAGCTTCTGAGTTGGCAATCTTATGCTTTAATTTACACTATTAAACAGACACCTTATGTTATTATTAATGCACTATTTTGGTCATAACATCTTTTACACAGTAGAGGGTGTATTGTATATTTGGTGGTGTCACGGTTTAAATTCTTATACATACTGTGTGTTTTAGATCAAGCTTATACATCTCAGTGTTCATCATTTATTTTCTGAAAATGAGCCCTGGGTGCAAACAAAGTTCTCAATGCGACTATGACAAAAATTCATCTGATGTCCAAGAAGAGTTGTTGCTAAACGGAGTGAAGACTCTACCACTTTCCTCGTTTACTCCAGTCCTTTGGAGTGAAGTGAAGGCATTTAGGATCTATGCGCAGGTGTCTCTTCTGCATTGCTTTCTCGTGCCCATCCACAATTTCCTCTGAGAGAGTCAGTATGTACTGACCCTACAGGTAAATGAGAAACCAAAGTCAGATATTGGAATTATATTCTGCAAACATATTTAATTATATTTAATCAGTGGTGATTGTCTCTAAAAAGCATTTTATCCACCTTTTTGTTTAATTTAACATTTCTTTAAGAAAGATATCCTCACAACTGTTTTTTTCCTTACTGTATGCCTCCATACAGATACAGATGCATCTGTATCTGTATGGAGGCAGATACAGATGCTCTAATTAAAAGAAAATCATTGTGGTCATGTTAAACTGCTCTCTTACCTTGTAATAGTTTATGAGGTTGAGGTACTGAAGCGTTGAAATAACATCTTCCTTCTTGACACTTGTGATCTCACTTATCTCACTGGTCAAAATAAAAGAAAAAAATGTTTAGATTTCTGAAACTGAATCTTCCTCAAAAATTGAGGTGCACCGTCTCATACTTGATAGTGATCTGTGGCCTTTCTCCGTTGTCAGGTTTAAGGTCCATAAGAATTTCTAGGATTGTTTGGGACCAGTAGGAACGATAAGACAAAAGGCCGAGGTCAGACAGCGGCTTCTCGGGAGTGCCCGTCTTCCCCTCCACTTTGGAAAGCTCGTAACCTGACAATTACCACAGATAAGCAGAAACGCTCCAAACTGCAAATATAAAAGCATTTCCTAAACACAACATAGCTGCTATCAGAAGTGCACTTACTAAACTCAATGAGTAGTTTCCCGTAACCTCTCCGCTGGTAGGGAGGCAGAGTCAGAATACAGGCAACATTATAATCCTCAGTTGACTCCTTCTCCTGCAAACAGGCAATAAATAAAGTTACACTCTGTGTACTCAGGTAATGTTCATGAAATTATGAGTAAAATTGCATTATTTCTGTACCTTTGAGAAGTAGCCCACTATGTGGAATCCTTTAGAGTCATACTCTGTCATTACGTAGAAAAGGAAAGGATCGGTGTCGTAATACAACGTTTTGTGGTCCAGGAAACACTTAGCAAGTAAACACAGGTTCTGGGAATAATTCTGAAAAGGACAGACATGTATGATTAACAAACAAAAGCAAGAATATGAAGGAGGAGTAAAATAAAAAAAAGACATCTCTTACTTTGTTTTTCCTGCCGTCAATCTCAAAAAAAGAGATGGTGCCTTTGCGGTAGATCTCATTGCCTGGTGGATGTCTTAAATTACATTTTGTCTACAAATGATCAGAAAGTGAGAGCAATGTGAAATATCTGCAAGCTTTTTAAAAGATATATTTTCCATTAATCCCGCAACATAAAAACATCCCACTTTTTTTGTCTGAAGGAGAAGCCTGATGCTTCACCACAGTTTATGACATCTTACAAGTTCAGCCATAATAAACATGAATTCAGCACCAATCTGAGCTGATTCAGTCTTAATGACAGGTTGAAAGGAGCTAAAATATTATGTGAAGATGCCAAAAAGATTAAAGTACTGAATGCAAAACTCCTTTACACTACAGATATTACGTCACATAAAGCAGATAAAGGTTTTCTTTGGTTAACGTCTTAAATCCAAATAAGAAACGTTTGAGCTCCAACTTCAGTCCAATACAACTACATTCATTAACAGAGGTGTTAAAACCAACACAAGGTCACATCTAAATGCAATCTAAGTAAATCCCAGAGATAAGCATCCCTCATCTTAGGTTTATCTGTAGAGAAAACAGCTCACACACACTTATGCTACATTAACCCTCAAAAATCAATATGTGCAGAAACAAGGCTGGTTAACAGACACGATTTCTACCCAAGCACTTTTGTTGCACCGTGTGTGTGTGTATATATATATATATATATATATATATATATATATATATTTAATAAACTTAAATACCATTTTGAAGGTAAAGTCTCCATAACAAGCTGTTGAAAGGCACTTTACATGCATGAAACATCAGAAACAAACTTCTGCCTATTTCTTCTATCCACACTCAGCACCTGTGCTGTTAAACTTTACATCGTTAACAAAAAAGATGAGATGCGAAATAGAAATCAACCCATCCACCACCAGCAGATTCTACAGGACTCCTGTGTAGTGATGATCAAAAAGGTTGCCGGCTCATTTGATGCACTGAGAAACAAAGGAACTTGAACTTGTTGGCGTCAGCTTAAGCAGCTACAGATGGAGAGCGTTTTGAAGAGAGATTTTATTAATCAAGAAGTTTCAAAGAATCTTACCAAATGCCTCTGGAGACACTTGAGACTTTTGAGGTACTTGAGACAGAATTCACAGAGGTAGAGGATGGGTAATGTGGTGAGTTCCTGTGGGTACGGTGAGAAGTACCAGGGCTTCAGCCGGTGCCGCCCTAACTCTATACACTCAATATTTTTCATTCGGGTGATGATGTCGTCATGGCTACGATCTGACACCAGACTGCCTGTCATACGAGGTGCAGTCGGGATGCCGTCAGAGCTGTCCTGTGAATCCTGGTAGTAAACAGATATTTCACAGCAGCTCACTTTTAATAAAAAATGTGATGAAAGTAGTTTGATCATGGAAATGTAAATGCAGCTAAAACTTTATGTAACCTTTAGATAATGATTCCAATTTCATCAAGTAATACTCGTAATCATGCATGTTTTACCAGAAGAGTTACAATTAGGTTGGAGGTAATACAGAAACTTTGTTGGACCCACTATGAAAATGAACTGGGACAAACCTCTGGTGGTGGCAGAAAGACACTGGCACTCTGAGACTTGTTATACTGCAAAACCTTTATGGCCTAGAAGAAATAAAAACAAAAGCTTTAAAAAACTAAATGGGAAAATATTTCTAAACATCCGTTTAACAGCAAAATGTTGAGCAAAACTATAAACTTTAATATGACATCCTCATTTAGTCATCTTTCTGAGATAAGACACTTAATACCTGCAATTAACTTTAACTAAAATGTGCAAAGAGCAAAGCAGGCGTTACAAAATACATGACAGCAAAAGCTAAACTTAGCAATATGTTACAGCTCATCTTGTCATTTTCTTTAAATTAAATGAATAATTTGATAACCATAAATAAACACAATATTCTAAAACATAATATAATAGACTCAACCAGAAGGCTTTTAAGCACCAGTACACCTTATATGGTCGATAATGCTGATATCCAGGATGATACTGTATTTTATGTCATACTGGGTTTTTGTAGGAATAAACATCTACATCATAAAGAAGTGGTGTACTGAAACCCAAACAGCTCAAAGCGTTTTCTGCAGAGAAACAATGAGAAAAGTTTATGATGGGAAAACAGTGTTAATGTGTAAAATATGTCTAAAATTTCAAATCCTTGTTTTATCTGAAGAGACCAATATGTCTGTCCAAACACATCATCCATAGACAGTGTCTTTTTTTCCCTTCTCTTGTCTGCTCAGATCACTTGACTGTCCTGTATTCAGGAAGCGCTATACCAGGATGCTTGTGCTGGAAATGCTTGCACATATTTGCCCTAAGTGAAATATTTAAAACCTTTGCTATTCAATAAAATTGCTGATAACCGTGTTAACTGAAATGTATTTTAGTGTCCATAAAACTACCAAAGAAAGACGAAGCATGCAGGTCTTTAGGTTCACATCTATGTCAAATGGATAATGTCACTTACCTCATCAGGACCCTCACAGTTAGCTTTTCTCTTCCTCCCAGGCTGAGAGGGGACGAGTCGTCGGGTTGTACCATTCTGTTGTTACAAAGATACAAAATGCTTTCAAATACAAAAAACATCAAATAAAAA
>JBAMIG010000016.1:7088202-7103324 GCA_037177335.1 Kiunga ballochi | reverse complement strand
ATGCGTCATCAGTAATTTTCTCCAGACCTTATTCTATTGGTGTGTGTGTGTGTGTGTGTGTGTGTGTGTGAAAAAAAAAAAAAAGAAAATATTAAAAACTTTACACTGGTTTCCAGTTTGTTACAGGTAGATTTTAAAACCTTGCTGATTTGTTTATAAATCCCATAACAGTTTAGGTTCAGAAAACCTCTGTCATATGTTCAGAGAATAAAAACCAAACAGCTCTTAGATCAGGTCACCTGGTTTTGCAGTTGAACCAGCTAAGCGTTGGATCTAGCACCAAACCAGCTTGCTCAAAAACCCCTAAATGAGGCATCATTAAGCTGTTATGCTGCAAACTGCCTGTAGAGGTTAAACTCACCAAGCGCAGATACTGTTAAATCCTGGTAAAAACGTTAATTTCTTTCATGAGCCTATGAATGATACTTAAACGATCTCTTTATCTGATCTGCTTTCAATAATTCTTATTTGTGATTTTATTGTGATTTTTGCTGTTTATTCTTCCTAACATCTGTAATGCTTTTGCTGTTTTTAAACACTGTATTGTACTGTACATGAAAGGTGCTACGAAATTAAATGGCTGAAAAAAATCAATTCTGAATAAAAATGTATACGTTTTTATACGGGTAATAATGGCAACAAATACTAAATTAACGACAAACATAAAAATGTATACTCACAGTCAATGTAGTGAACATAATACAGCTTTCTCCCAGAGACTTCCTTCACACTTAAAATCTCAGCCAATGCTGTAAAGAAGTGAGAACAATAAATAAATAAAGAACAGAGGTAGTCAATATTTATTCATTAAAATACAACTACAAAATAATATGAGTGTATTGCACCTGCATCACATATTATATTGCAAAGCCCCTAATGTGCACCAATTGTCATTACATTGTAAGTTGATGAGCAATAAATACAAATAAAACATTCAGGGGTCAATCTATAAAACCATTGTTGTTATCTATCATTTCAGATCATCAATTGTGCAAAAAAATTATGCAGTTGCAAACATCTGTAGATAAATGTGAAAGGATAGCTAGTAAAGAGCTATCGCTTTACTTTAAATAGATAAAATGAGACAAAAACTTTGTGTAACAAGCACACAAAATGAAAACTATTTTTAGGGAGATAAAATGACAACAGTGACAGAATTAGCTTTAGAAAGCCTACAACACTAACAATTTAAAGACAATTTCTTTCTTGTGAAAGAAAGGTATGCTCAGGTAATCAGACACTGTTAATAAACACCACTCTCATGTTCCCTGATGTAACTTTGTAATGTAGCATCGCCATATGATAAGGTAGCTTGCGAATGAATGAAAGTGACTTTATGTAGTTTTTTAATTTTAACTTTCTAATATGTTTTTACTTAACACAAAACGTGTAACTGGGTTGAGGGATGTTTAAGTGAGGCCGTAGTGTGTGTTAACAACAACCAGCTGAGGTTCGCTACTTAGCATTAGCTTAGCACTGGAAAACAAACGGACATTACTTACGCCATTCGTCTTCGTGTTCTTGGTTTTTACGAAGAACGGGGAGTCGACAGCCCTCCACAATTTCAACCTGTACATAACCATATGTTATTTCACTTACAAAGACCATGTATTGTCTTGATAATAAGATTTTAGCTTTCGAAGACCTACCGAAGATGAGTTGTCCGCCATTTTCGTCATCTGTTTGAGCAGGAGCAGGGAGTTGTGGGAAAATGCCGGTCCACACCAAAGACGAAATACTCACCAAAATTAACCGTGTGACAATGAGCAGAAGTCGTTAAACCAACCCGGAAGAAAATCTCCCTCAATTTTAATATCCCAAGAGTACACCTTGTAAAATGTCTTTATTTGGCTTTTATCATGGTATATTCTTGTTAGATTAAAAATGCCCTCAAACTCTTAAAGTCCACTGAAGAAGAAACTATTGTTATTATTTAGCATTAATTAGAATTCCAACATATTTTGGATGATCTGAATAAGAATACATCTTGCAATGCAAGTAAAGTATAATAATACAATGGACATATGATGCCTGACGCTATTAGAGTTGCTGTTATTGTTTTTAAAAGACTGTCCATAATACTTACTTGTTTTAAATGCTTTACATTTTTTATAATTCCCTTAAATCAGAATATATAGTATCTGTTTTAGTAGTTTTTGGCAAAAAAAATATGTTAATTATTTTATTTACAATGAGAAGTGAGCAAAGCAGTCATTTACTATTATTTCATTTTTGTTATTGTCGGTTTTCTCTGATTTCAGATACATGTATGTAAAGAGTTTATCTCATTGTTTTCAACCTTCACAAACTACTAACTTTGCCTAGGATAGGGTTTCCTATTTTTCTTCAATATCAGATAGGTATTCAGATATAGCACAATGCACTGAAACTGAGATGGAAACCGTTCCTTAAATGACATCCACTTTAAAATGAGAAAACTCGAGTTTTATAATTGTAGCTTTACCGTGGTTATCACTATGATATCTTGTCTATCCAGAGGAGTGTTGTTTGCTTAAAAAAAGCTACTGTAGCCTTCAGCTTTAGTTGTGTGAAGTAAAGAGATCCAAACATAAAGGAAGCCTTTGACAAAAAGAAAGAAAGAAGAATAAAGCCAAAATCAGACAGTCTTGCTTGAAGTTACTGTTGCATACATCACAATTTACTGTGTAAGATTATTAAACAAATGAAACCCCTCCCTTTACCCTCATACAAACATCATGAAAATGGGTTTTACGTGTTAATATTCCTGCCAGAAGAAGATGAATGTCAAAACATTCAACCAAACAAACTTAAAAGTGGTAAATATGCTCTCCACTTGACGTGACAGACTAAAGCCAGCAGCCTGTCTCTTGATGCAGATGTGAGTTTAAAGTATTTATTCTCCTTTAAATTGCCTTTCTTTTGTTACCTGCTCTGATCTTTTGCAGGAACAGTCAATGTGCATTATGACTAAGCTGCTTTTCCACACTGAATTAGCTCATTATGTACATTTGTGGAAGCACTTCAGTCCCTCTCATCGTGCTGCACTGTCTCTCCCTGCAATTAAAGCTCACCGTCACCAAGACAATGAAGCTGCTGGGCTGTTAAATGTGTAATCAAGTATGCAAACCATTGTCTGGCTCTTTCTCACCCAGCTTCCCGTTAAAAGCCCTTTTGATTCTTACTTGTACACATAATAACACTGACAACATAAAAAAAAGTGTTTAAGTTAGAGTAACTTTCTTTTAAGAGTTTCTCAAATAAAACCAAGTAAAAAAATAAAAAAAATAAAACCATGTAATATTAAAATCCACATTTAAAAAAATCATTAAGTGAATCAAAAAATGGAGAAAACATACACAAATTCTGAGAAAATGGTGACAACAGTAAATCTACATGACCCGTTTTAGTGTCAAGCATGTAACCATCAAAGCTTGTAGCCTATAAATGTTAAATAATAATATTAGTGATCAATAGTGGAGAAAATAATGTCAGTGAGTGAGGGCAAAGGTTATAAATGATCTTTATTATAATCCTTGGAACAGAGTTCAATATACAGATCTTGCATTTTTTTATTCTATTTTTTAAGATTACAAACCATAAATAACACTATAAATGATAAATCAAACTAAACACAAAAGGAGCAATGTCAGTAAAATAACTCTTAATTCCATCAATATTTTAAAAGCTTTCTGTTGAGATGGCCTGCATATCATTATTTACCATGCATAATAGAGTGCACATGAGTCCGGTGGTTTATTAGGAAACCCAAAAGAAATGGAAAAATGATAAACATGAGAAATCTGTTAAAGAGTCTGAAGGAAGAGTTTGCGCTCAGCTGCATCACATCCAAAGCCCCCTACATGATGTGTACATGTAATTGTTTTCAGTGAAAGGATTTAGTGTCTGAACTGGGATTAAACCACATCAACCAAGTGCCTTTTTTTCCCAGGCGATGATTGAAAACATTAGGAAACGGGCTTATTGAGAAGCAGAGAAGCGCACCATGTTATACGTCACATTTTGGGGCAGAAAAGGGGAGGTTTTGTTGTTTTCTTTGGTACCAAAAGCCAAGAGTGTTCTAAACCATTTCTGCTAATTATTATTGATTCGTATTGTCACCCATTCAGTGACATAGCCCACAGGTCTTCTGTAAGGCGTGATATGATCATGAAAAAGTGAAATCACATCTATCTTCCTTTTATTGTCAGGAAACCCATTAAAACGCTGAGGATTTTCTAGCAGACCCAAAAGACTCTGGCCTAAAAGTGTCCTCATCTGTCCAGGATACTCAAGTCAAGGACCCCTCATCTAGAGTGTATTTGATCACTTATTCCTGCATATAAAACCTTTCCAGAGAATTAATGCAAATTACTGAACAGAGGTAACAAAAACAAAACAACAACAACAACAATAAATGTGATGTAGTGTCACAGTTGTCTTTTCATAAAGTGTAATTACTGTTGGGTGGTTATTGCACATAATAAAACCAACAGGAAGAGAAGACTTATAAAGTGACTGAAGCAACAGCAGGGGGAGTATTGCACTACAAACAACACAATGTTGACTATTGCTGTTATGACAGAAACAAACCTGCTGCCGCAGCTCTATCTTTGCTGAACACAGAGGAAGATAAGTGATCACAGATCTCCTTTTTAATTCAGCTGCTCTCTAAAGAGGCTGCCAATCAGCTACATATTGATACATTTGGTTAACAGTTTTACATCTGCACCTACTTCCATCTGGCACAAATAAAATCTGTTCTTTCTCACTTTCTTTTTTTGATCCGCACCTTCTTTTTTAGTTTTTTTTTTTTTTTTGTCCAGTGACGCACATTTGATTCCAGACACTCCAAAAACGTTCACAAGAAAACAAAGGATTCGCATCTCCTCAACAGAGTAGGATACATACATTTGGGTGCATCGCTACACTATCCTCTGAACTTTAGCAGTGTGGAAACATCATTCCTACAGCAATCATGCAACATACTGTTGCTGTTTTTCCATCATACTTTCAAGCAGCGTTCGGCACATATATATATAAAAATAAATTAAATACAAAAAAAAAAGAAGAAACACATACGGAAAAGTGCAAATGTACATTTGTTACAGCATGACATATTCACTGTACAATCATTGATTATATACTCACATCATGTTATGCACTATTATAAGGATTACTAAGTAGCATAGTTTGAGTTAGAAATATTTCATAGCAAGTCTATTGGAAAATATTTGCATTGCCTTGTGACTAGGAGAGGTTTTTCTAAACATTGCCAAGGTGAATGTGTGTGTGTTGGATTGTGGGAGTGTCATGTCTGTGAGTGTCTGTTTGTGTGTGCATGAGTGTGACAGAGCAAGTGTACCGTAGTTATGTAGAGATAAGGTGTATGTGCAAATAAAGGAGCAGAGGAAACTTAAATCATTCTAGTTCAGAGGCACAAAAACCGCCCAGCCAGCATTTCAAGTATCTAGCATTGTTTTGGACAACACACATCTGTCAGACATCAGCAAAGCAGGGAAGAAGAAGAGGAAAGAACAGGGACACATCCTTCTGCAGTAAAGGGAGGAGGCTGCTCTGGAGTCAAACAACAAGTGGAAACAAGCATTTCAAAGTATAGTAGTGTCAAAAGATGCGACACTGATTAGACAAACTTTAGTCCATGTATGAGCTATTGCACTTCATCTAAAACACCTCTCTCTGCAGAGATAACAGTCCAGTTTGCTTGTTTTTAACATCTCACCTCCAAAGTTGTGGCAAAAATAAACATAACACAATAAGGAACAAGTAAGGACTCATAGGTCTGGTTAGAGGGTGAATCATAAGACACGCTGCTCAACATCTTTACAAGTGCGGCATCCACATTTTTACGTTCTACCACCGTCAATGGTAAGGCAGAAGGCCTGGGAAGATGACCCACTCTGGAAAGTGAGAGAAGTTATCCATTGGCAGTCGATTTGTTTGGGTCGTGTTCCATAAAGACAAGTCAGTATGTTAAGCATTGCGGTACAGATACCTGATAAGATCACTCAACAAGAGAAAGATAAGCCACGCAAAAGTTTCCTGGTATACAAAGTTTCCAGTGTTTGGATGACAAAAAGAGAATTCATCTAGAAATCTTGCTCCTAGGACATCTTCTTGGGGGCTTTCCAGTTATGTATCAGTTAAAAGGATGATGTGAGTTGAACTACCTTCTTAGGCACTGAATTGAGACAAGTCACTGGACCCATCTTGCTCCAGGATGGTCATGACTATGCTTTAGCTCATGTGTTATATGACACTTCTCTGGATTGGCCATAAAAATATAAATCCAATGTTTTAGTTAAATTGAGCATGCTTTCTGTTAGTCTGATGGATATTTGCTGTATTTATGGTGCAAAAGCACATTAATTTATTTGAACTGTTTTTCAGTTTGCTATACTATCAGATAGTAATAGACTGGATGGAGGAACAGGTCACAGTCTAAACTTTTTCTTTTTCAACAACAAAAGCCGTCAGTTGGTGTCATAAGGTACAGTATGGGTTTTGGTGCAGCATAGCTTTCTGATGAGTGTATGCACAGGATTTGTGTGCGTCTTTCTATGTATGTGTGAGGTGGAGACAGAGAAAGACAGAACACATCTTTTCTTACACTGTCTGGACTTGTACGAGCATCCGAATCCATCACTAGTTTGAGCTGTATGCATTAACGCTCGGACTTGACTTTGTAGCGCAGAACCAGATAGGTGGCAAGTCTAAGGACTAGGAAGAATACCCCCAGTACCATGAAGTCCACATAAAGCTTTGCATCCTCCACATCCAACAACTGCAGGACCTCCTCTGGCTTTTGAAACTTACACATAGGGTCTGGACACTCCAGTTCAGACCTGTTCATCCCATAGATAGAGAGTATCACCCCCTCGAAGCCGTACCTAAAAGCAGAACGTTAGGAAAGAACCATAAACACAAGTACAGTGAAAGCTACTCAGCTTCTCTGAAATTTAAACACTCATCTGAATCATCAACCAGAATAATAATAAAAATATATTAAACAGTACCTGACATAAGAGACATAAGAGCTCCACTGTAGGTATTTTGGAATAGTGTCAAAATTGACAAAGAAGCCAGAGAAGAGGAGGACAGGGATGGCTGTGACCGGACCTACAAAGGTTGCTACCTGTAAGTAAAATTGAAAAATTAACAAACAGTTAAAGTATATTAATAAAATGATACTTCATTTTAGAATTGCAATGACATATTTAAAACGGTCCCTCATTTTGTCTTTAACTTAAGTAATGTAATAGATACTAGATAACTGAGTATTGAACAGTAAATTCAAATATTAGACACAGTTAAATTATTTTTATCAGCAGTTGTTTTGTTTAGATGATCTAATGTCTGGAGGGTATTTCTGACTGTAGATCAAGACCAGATTTGGTAGATATGATAGCATTAGCAGCTTTACTTACAACTCAAATCTTGTACTTCTCTCTCTCAAAACACTCTGCTCGTACTTAAAAAATCTCTGTTTGCTGGTTGGTGATGCCAAGTTGCTGGCTCTCAAAATGACCTTTCCGGTCTCAAATCTCTACAAACGTGCCTCCCTCAAGTTCAAATCCCACCCCTTTGCACTCAGATCTTATCGGCTTCCTCTCAAAATGTCTCCTCTTGGATATTTCTGCACTCTTGCAAATGAACCTGCCAAAAGACTGCTAACCAATAGAAAGCCGGATCTGTGATGAGATACGAGAGCAGAGATGTCGTTTTGAGAGCAAGCAAAACGGATTTGCACACAGAGACTTTTTAAAGAGAGCAGAACAAGATTTAAGCTGGAACACAACTGTTAATGCTCTCAAATCTACCAAATGCGTTTTTGATACACGGCAACATTATATCCATATTCCCATGGCTTTAATCAGAGCTACATTAAGATTAAAACTTTTATGTTTAATAAGAAAACCCACATTGAGCCAAACCACAAGTTATATCCATTATTCTTTTGCATTATTACCACTTATTATTTTTTACTTTGAACAGTCATATGCAGAGATTTTATTACTTTTATCCTTTACATAAAAACATTTATATTTTGTAATTAGCTGCCAAGATTTTATTCATATGGACACAACATTTTGACTAAGAACAATGTAGAATAACACTGAAATTCTTTACATGATGCATTCACTTGCACTTGGGCATGATGATGGTCAATTTACACTGAATATTTAGTGGAATTTGACTATCTGGATGGTTTGTGCCGTTGTTTCTCTCTGCTTCTTTGTTTCCTGTTCTACGTAACAAAACACTAAAGCAGAAACAGAACAAATGCAAAACAAAGTTTCTGTCTTATATAGAAGACACAACTGGCTCATTAAAGTTAGTCTTATGTTCACAGGGTGTTTAAAAAAAGTGACACCAAGTTAAACCTGGGACAGACAGGAAGGTGGTAAGCGGGTTTAACTACCTGGAGAGATGTAGATGCAGCACCAATAAGCAGACCAAGGGACTGGGCTACCAGTGCTGTGGATGTTGACAAGGCCATAAAGAGCAGGTAGCGACCTGCCTCTGGAGGCTGTTCAGTCATCCAGTAGACAATACTACAGTACATGATTGGACAAATCACCTGGGAAGGGGTTTTTTTTTCCTTTAGTGCTGTTCATTTAAATTGTACATGCATGTCTTTACCACAGCATGATAAATCACATACATTACCTGAAATGGTATGTCAGCCATAGTTTTAGCCAAGTAATAGGCTTTCAGGCTATACCAGTAGTTGAGATGTTCCCTCACAAACACAGACATTTCCAGGGGAACTGTGAAATAAAGGCACTGTTAAAAGACTTTCCACCTCAGTAATAATACACCAAAGCCATGTGTGTGATCTCGTGAGGCTCAGCGGCTTACAGGTTAGTACTGTAGGCATCAGGGCAGCAAACATTAGGAACAGCATAGAGAAGAAGAGGAAACCAGTGTTGTTAAAGACCTTGCTGGCATCATTTCCAATTTTTAGATAAAGCAAGCCAATTAGCACCCCAATAGACAGATGGGACATCACCCTCAGGTGGGTCAGCACCTTGAAAGAAAAAAATCAACACGTGTCAAATACCTTTAAAACTTAAATCTATCATTTAAAAACATTGACATTTTTAATATAAAGCTGGAATAACTTAATATTTGTTGGTAATAACTGTTTTTACCGTGTCCCTGCATATCGTAACGAAGGTTCTTTTGAAGAGGATGCAGAACTGTGTGAATGTACTGGTGGCAAAGCTATGTTTCTCAAGGGTTCCTGTATCCTGCAAAAAAAAGACAATATCAGTCAGTTTTGTGCCTTGTAGTGGAAAAACGTGTGGATGGATGTAAAACTTTGATTCCTGTTTTTAAAGCAGTGTTGATTAAATCATGTCCATCTAATTTTAGCACTACTAGCATTTATATCTTATAATAGATATTTGATGAGATGAGATGTATTATGAAACAGATCAAATTTAAATAAGGAAGGACATTCATGTAAATATGTGAGGATTAACATCCCAGACAGAAGCATTTAGATTTATGTTTAAAAATCTAACCGTAATGACTCTGATATTTCTTTTCATTTGGTGGCAGAAATCATTCAAATTCGATTGTCAGATGTTATAGTAAAAAAGACATTTTTATTGGGTTTACATATCTTGTTTTTTCCCTCTATGTATAAAACACAACACTGTTTTTAAGTCAGAATTACTTACACTGTAACACTGTGAGGGACATGAAGAGTCACTTTTGTCTCTGGAGTTTTTCTTGCCTTCTTCTGAGCACAGTCCACCCTGGACCGCCTCAAACAGCACTGGGTTCAGGTCTCCATATTCCCCTGATGCCACCTCAATGACTGGGGAAAAGCAAAGACAAACGATTAGGAACAAATAGAGTGTAAAAAGGCACACGCATTCACATGCTCTCAAGGACTTACTGAAATCAGCAGGATTGTGATACGTTGGGCAGTGAAGGCCCAGGTTCTTTAGATAAGGGATGAGGTAAGGGACTGTGCCCTTGTATATGCACTGACCCTGACTGAGGATGTACAGCTGGTGGATGAACAACATAAGTACAGAGTTATTATCATAGTTTCCTAAACAATGCCTCACTCAAAAATAGATCAATAGCCGGCAAAACAACAGGACGGGGTATTGATTGCTACATTGGGTCAGCTGTAAAAAAAAAGAATAATGCCAACTTATAGTTTATTGGTCTGAACTGCAGCTAATGGATAAGGGCATCCAGCAGTAAGAGCACTCAACTTACCTTATCAAACATCTCAAAGAGTTTGGCACTGGGCTGATGAATGGTGCAGATGATTGTCCGTCCTCCCTGAGCCAGAGACTTCATGAGGGAAACGACCTGGAAGCACGACGCACTGTCCAGACCACTATGAGAAAAAAAAAATATATATATATATATTTAGGAAAATTCAAGAGATAAATGTCCTAATGAGAAGATAATTCATGTGAACTGACAGGTTTGGAGTAGATAGATGAGATTCTACCTGGTGGGTTCATCGAAGAACATAACTGGTGGATTGTTGACCAGCTCCAGGGCGATGGCCAGTCTTTTACACTGACCCCCAGAAAGAGCATTGGTGCGAGTCTGAGCACATTCCTGCAGGCCCAGAGCTGTGAGGATTTCATCCACCTTTACAAGAGTAAATGCATAACGTAAAAACAGAAGTATTACAAATCTTCTGTGATGTCTCTAAAAACAAGATGCTTTGAAATGCTGTGGAAACCTGGCTGCAGACAACAAAGTCATCAAACAAACATAGTGTGCAGTATTTTGCTCTGTTCTTGTTTTTTTAAGTTGTGTGTATGAGTTGTGAGTAGTCAGACTAATTTTAGCAGTAGACAGAAGTAAGAGTGCTCACAGTTTGCAAAATGGCTAAAAGCTAAAACATTTTTATAGCAGGTTGAGCTAACAAAAGTTATACTATGGATGTTTACACAGCATCATTTCTGCTTTAAGATATTACACATATTACATCTACATAATTCTATTCATGTTGCGATGGCATGGACTATCCTGCTATATATTAATGTGATCAATCTGTGGTGGTTAACACACTATGATCTATGTTGTTGTATTGTTTTAGATACTCAGTAAACCAATATCACATTGCTTACTTATTACACAACAGGTGTCTGTAATGTTGGCATGTCTTCAAAATGAGAAATCTCTATTTTGCCTCACCAGCAAATGAGTTTTAATAACTATATTCACACTCACAAGTTCTTTCTTGACCTGCACGCTCTCATTCAGTTTCAGATTGGCAGAAACCTGAAAGACAGACAGACAGACTGAACTCAGCACTCATTGCTCAGTTTTAGGATTCCGTGTGTGGAAGAGATTTTGAGTGACCTCACCATCATGGCCTCCCTTGCAGTGAGGTGTGGCAGCAGCATGTCGTCCTGCATTATGTAACAGGACATCTTCCTGAAAGTCCTAAGGTCCCTTGGCCGACCATTCACGAGGATTGTGCCCTTCATCCCAGTTTCTCTGTTTCCAAATAAAAAGTCTGAATATAGAATTGGTCTGCACATGCAAGTTTTTTAAGAAATGCAATCACACAAGGAACACAAGGA
Organism: Kiunga ballochi; assembly: GCA_037177335.1. Classification (NCBI taxonomy): domain Eukaryota; kingdom Metazoa; phylum Chordata; class Actinopteri; order Atheriniformes; family Pseudomugilidae; genus Kiunga; species Kiunga ballochi. The sequence goes on along the minus strand of JBAMIG010000016.1, from coordinate 7,091,751 downwards.
AATATTCTATTTCGGGATCTACACTAATCCCATGCAGGTCAAGGTCTCACCTGTATCCTGCCAGAATATTCATCAAAGTGGATTTTCCAGCTCCAGAGGGACCCATGATGCCAATTAACTCTCTGCTGCAGAATCTTCCTGACAGACACTTGAGGAGAGCTTTATAACCTGTCAGCAAGAAAAAAAACTTTTTGTTTATGATTATATAAATACTATGAAATGGTTCCCCTTTGCCTTTAATGAAGCTTAAATGAGTTATGTTAGCTCCCCCAGTTCTCCCAGTTCATCTCTGGATCTTGCAAAACCCTGCTATCAGCTAAAGCCAGCTGGGTATTTCTATTCTTCCAGGAGGATTGTGCCATTGACCAGTTATGCTTTGGAGGCATGCCACTGTATCAACACACAGCAAATAAAGTTTTTGTGATGCCTTCCCACCATATTTAAGGGCTTGACTGCAAGCGGGAAAAATAGAACAACCAGATTTACTGTTAACTTTCTGAGAGTTGACAGCCATGCCTCCCCCAATCTCAAAGTGTCTTCCTGTTTTAAGTGGTCTAATTAAGGCCTCAGCAGAGTTCCTTCTTAAAGCAACCTGCCCCCTCCTCCCTCACAAACGTATTACATTATTTTCACTCAGACAGAAGAGCTCCAGGCTGTCAGTGAACTTGACACATGCGGCATACTGATGACTTAACCCAATGCTGTAGGTCGCACATAACAATGATGTTATCTGCATGAGACTCATTTGGTCCTACGGGAGCGAATGAGTAAACAGCCCATCTCAGCTCACTGTGAACACCAAAGATGCATGTTTACTCAGCTATTCCTGTATGATGTCATCGGTAATCTTAAAGTGATTATCAGTCAAATTCTTATGAGGCGAGATCATCTCAATGTCTGAAAGTGAAGCCAAAGTGCAACGTGGGAATTATTTTTCTGTAAAAGAAAAAAGCAGTATTTTTTTCAGGAATATATTCTTAGACGTTTAATTTGCTTCAGACAAAGATAAATCAATCTGGGTACATTCAAACTGCAAAACCACAAGGGTATTTAGTGGATTAATGCTATGCTTATCTAGCACAGGGATGGGCAACTCTGGTCCTCAAGGGCTGCAGTACTGCAAGTTTTAGGAATTTCCCTGCTGCAACACACCTGACACACATCCGACTTAATTAGCAAACTTGAGCTTCACATCATACTCTGCTAATTACCCACTGATTTGAGTCAGGTGTGTTGCAGCAAAAAGAATTTCTAACATTTACAGGTTTGTGGTCCTCGAGAACCGGAGTTGCCCATCCCTGATCTAACATAACAACATTAAGTGTCCATTTAACCCAGGAAGATCCATTAAATATTCCATTTTAATGTTTTTTTTGATATTATTAAAGAAGATGGGATGACTCAGCAATCTCTTAAACCACAGATTCTCAAAATGCAACCTACAGACCTATGATGGCCCACTAAAGAATTAATCATGACATGGAATGAAAGTACGCTGCCTCCATTTATCTCACAAATATTATAAATAAAATCTAAAAATTAACATGAATATGACCCTTTTTATTTATTATAAACTGACTTCCTAATCAACTAAAACTAACTAAAAGTAACATTTGTACAAAACTATTGGCAGACTTTGGGAGATAAACAACACACCCATATGATTTGGTAAAACACCTGTAAACTTTGGCATTAAACCTTTTTTTCCATTATGATATAAACAACCATGACAGGTTCACTAGATCTTTCAGCACAGCAGTTAGTTTTTATAAGTGTTTGTTAAAAAGTAGTTTAAAGTAATACTTTATGCCGCAGTCCAGAAAACCAGTGATGCAGAGATGACCTTGTACCAATTCTAGCGTTTTTTGGTACGACAGTACTACTGCTCCGAATCAAACAGGATGAGGTTACAATATAACATTACAGAAGATCATCTGCAGCCTTCCTTAACCTGTATCTGTACAACAACTGCAACTTCAACAAGGCACAAAATAGCCAAGTCACCTTTTTTCATTTGTTTGATCTGCTGCCTTCTGTATAAGCTACAGGTTCATCTAAAACCTGAACAGATGAGTGTAAAAGTTTCTAAAACTGTGTTAACCCCCAATATCCCCTGATCACATGACTTCACACATCCATTTACATCTAATACTGTACTTTTAGACCTTGCCCATTGTAGTATTGTACCATAACATTTGTTCTGTGCAGCCCTTAATGTATTATATTTTATGTGCAGTTATATATTACCAATTACAGTCTACATCTGTTTATACCTCCCTCACTGCTCATGTTGGCAGTAAACAACAGTCTTCAAAACAAAGCTGTATTAAAGGTAATAGATGGAGGGGCATGTTGAAGCAGGTTAGTAAATTGGTTAGAAGAAGAACAGATCAGAAATGCAAAATTTATATCTGCAAACTTTTCCAAACACAACTTTTGGAACAATTTCAGAACCAAGTATTTCAATATGACATGGCAAAAAACAAGTTAAGCAGCTTTCTGTGTACAAGGGACACGGCAAAAAAGTAATACTCATAGTTTTCTCGCCATCATTCAGCATTGCATTAAAAATATGTTTCTTTCATGGAACCCACTACATGGGGTCAGGAACACTTCCTAAATTCATCCAGTTTGTACATTTTAACCCTCTGAAAAGCATTATTTGCTGTCTGGATGACCTGCCAACAACATGTGCAACTTAAAATATTTTGTAAATTACAAACATCTCTGATTTCAGGTACTTAACAAGAAAAATGTAAGACTTGTCACTCATTAGCAGCTACTGGCAGATATCAAATCTCCCCTTTCTGAGTAAGATTAAAACTGTCTTCCAACAGTTAGACAATTTCCTCATCAAATATCTGTTTTGATGTTTACCAATAAGGTTTTCAGCCACACCACATCATTGCGACTGCTAATTTAAGGTGTTAAATGACTTCCTATTGAGCAAAGACGGAGGAAACATTTGTGTTTTTGTATTACTGGAAGTCAGTGCTGTTGGTTTGAGCCATATTTAAAATACAGGGACAATTTTGTGTCCATAGGCAGCTATAAATCAGACCAAACTAAAACAATTTGAGGAATTCCACAAGGTTCCATTATGGAGCTCTTGCAATTCAACATCTACATGCTTCCATGTCCTAAAAGAATGAAAAACAACTAAGTATGTTACCATAGTTATGCTTATGACACACAATTCTACATAACCATCTCAACGGGAGACTAATCCATTCAGACTAGACTAACATACTGCTGTCTTTTAAGGGGCTCCCTGAAAAGTCCATCAGACAGCTGCTGTTAGTATGAATCCAGTTGCTTGAGTTTCCTCTAAGATAAAAAAGTGGATCATATGACTCGAGTTCTCAGATCTTCACACACTTTCTTCCTACCTGTCAAAAAATTGATTTCCTGCTGTGAGTTTATACAGTACTGAATGGTTTAAGACAGGGGTGCCCAAGTCCGGTCTTCGAGATCTACCATCCTGCAAAATTTAGATGCAACCCTTTTCCAACACACTTGAATCAGATTGCTTAATTGTTTCTTGTGCAT
>JBAMIG010000016.1:7072413-7088102 GCA_037177335.1 Kiunga ballochi | reverse complement strand
TGTATAAATAATACACAAAATGAAAAAAAGTATTATAAATATAGAAAAAGATATTTTTTCCCCACACCAGAATATCTAGTAAAATGAAGTAACATTTTCAGATTCCTCAACTGTGACTTCTTATTTCCCCCATGAAGTTCAATACAAATATGCTACAAGCTATATGTGAAAATGTGTATAAATCAATGCAGTTCACTCCCATCAAAGAGTCATAAAACTGATTTAATGCAAAGATGGTTCTGCATTTTTAAATGCACTCTGAGAAAGCACAGAGATTGCTAAGTACAGTATAAGCTATTATTTTATCTCTGATATCTCTCCTTTTCCATCCTAACAAACTCAGATCCTAAACAATTCAACTCTAATAGAGGGATGTACACATTTCTTGTTCTTCCTATCTCACCCCCACTGTCTTTCCTCTTTCAAAGCTTGGCCAGAGTTTCTCTAGTAATATCCCTTTGGTAGAAAATACTCTTGACATAAAAGCAGGTCACAGCGGCTTTGTCCTAGCAGCGATAAATAACTTGCCTCACTAGGAAGAGTTTACAAAGTTAACAAACACAAATCCAATCTTTCTAGTATAATAGTTTATAACATCCTTCTCTTTTCCATCTTTTTCTGTTCGCAACAGACCTTTTAACCTTTTAAGGCATGATTCATTAATAGCATGTGAGTGACTCAAACATTAAACCCCATTAAAGCACGGATGAGTTCATGAGCTCAAGGCTTCCCAGTTCATGTGGCATGCCATCTTTTTTTCTCTTCTCTAGCAGCTGTTTAATTGCATATAATTTGCAGGAGCAAAAAGAAGTTCTATTTTTCCACGAAAGCACATCGCATAATGGCAGTACTAAATGCTGTGTGCTTGCAGATGACTTGCAGCATTGATTTAAAAAGAAAAGACACAAAACTTTGCAGTAACCCTGAAAGTGAAATATTGGAAAGGGGGGGTCCTTCTGCCTTCTTGAAATATGGAGAAAAGTAATTATACTTCTTGTTCAAGTATCATTCCTAATACTTAGGTGAAAATGGGTGCATGGGCAGAGTGCACTTTGCTGCATCGATCCCTTATTGGACTGAAGTTTGTGCAAGCTAGAATCTATGGCCCCAACCATGGCTCTGAAATGTCAATTGCCCAACTGTGCTGTTTGCGGATAAATCCAAGGCGCTGTCTGTGGTGCTGAAGCAAACAGCAGATTTATATTGAGCTCTTTTCTCTCAGTTTTTTTCTCTTGGATCTACATTATTTAAGCTATTTATAATAAACCCATATCAAATTGTTTTGCATATTCTTGGTATTTCTTTAAAGGGTCCTCTTCATAATTTCTTACTTTCCTAATGGCACACTACATATCAGCATTCTCATCTCCTAATGATTTTTATGATCGTTCAAGAGAATCTGTGCAGCTTATAAAACACATAATTTAAAACAAAGGATTTGACCATGAAAGCTCAGTGTAACCGAGCAGTCCAGATATTGTGAATGACAAAAAGGAAACTAAACTGACAACACTATACTCAGCTTCACATTCAAATAAGTGTTTGTTAATACTGTAAAAAACAAAAACAATAAAAAAAAACGGTGTGTTTTTCTTGCTTGTTATCATCTAAGCACAACATACAGATGGCCACCAGCCTTGAGTTCGGCTCTGCTGGAAGCTTTTATTTGCTTAGATGATTATCGTTTCTTCTTCCAAATGAAAACAAGACTTTGCTTTCAGAGAATCATTGGATTTTATAAAGTCCCCAGGATTACTTTTTGCAAGCTGACACTTTATGCATACAGCTAATTTAAAAGTGTCATATAATTTGAAAACAAAGACTAATTAAAGTGCTTATTGTCCAAAATAATATAAAAGAATAAATACAAATAGAACATGCGTTTAGGAATTCAGAAAGGCTAATGTCCTGCTGTCCCGATCTTCATTCAGGCTGGTTCAGTTCATTGCAGGTTTTTTTTTTATTTCAGTTGTTTATTTTTCATACTTATGTACAGAAAAACACAACGGTAGGGGACGGGGAAAGAGAATGTGCAGCAGCAGCACAACACAGAGCTTGTAAAACATGGGCAGAGCATTAAGCAATACAGTTGAATGTCTCTTTGCTTGTCTGAGAAGCAGAGGGGTGCTCCCACTTGGCCAATTCCCTGAATTGAAAATAACAAATCACCTACTGCATACAGCAGGATACACAGAGAGAGAGACACACACACACACACTTTCTGTTCACTACTCTGACTGATGGACTGAAACAGGGACCCCGAGTAGAAAAATATAATAATAATTTTCCAAATACGTTTTAAAATCACAGGTGGATTTTGACCAGACTAAAGGAAATAAGTGTGCATCATGCAACGGACCAAAGCTGACTCACTGATCGCAGCTTGAAGAACCATCACTGTTCTCTCTGATCACAAACCTCATTGTGACTACACCCAGACAATAACAATAACACTTGACAATTCCACAGGAGACACGCCTCTGTCAGGCTTTCACAATGCTGATTAGTATAACACAAGACTAAAAATAACATGGGCTGCAAATGGATCATGTGGTTTTCCTTGGATAAAGAATGTAAATAAAGGATTCCTCTGAACTTTTTCATCCTCACCCTCCTAAATGAGAACAACTACACACAACTGGTTTGCATAGGGTGGGTTATTATTAACAAGAGAATCAAAGACTGCAGGCTGATCATTGATAAGGGTGGTTAGTTTGTGTACTGTTCATGAGCAGATCAATCAAGCACTTGACTTTCAGCCATCGCCTATTGTCACACAACGTGGAAACGAAATGCAAGCAGTGTGCCAGTCTGAGAGTGTAAATTATTTACTATGTCTAAACTCTGCTGAGTGCAGAAAAGCTAGCAGGCACACTGGCTGTTCCACCACACTGGAAGTCTGCAAGTGTGAGTAACATCTGGGCTATGCATGTCAGAACAACAGAGCAGGGCAATACGAATAACATTGAAGGGGAAAAATATATTTTTAAAATGCCCGGATGGTTTTAAATGCCTGCCTTGAAATTTCTACACTCCAAGTATTAATTGTCATGGGTGGTGATTGCTTGATCATCTATCATGGTTGCTGCAAAATCTGGGCTAGCATTACCTCTTCTCCTCCACCATGGACCCTCTCGGATGGTGTACGAGAGCTCATTGAACTCTAGGTCTACAGCAGAGCGGCGTGGGAGATGGGAGAAGCGCTGAGCCTCTGTTATGTGGTTCTCCACTTTCTTCAGGTGGGTAAGCAGTGGTGCCTCCTGCGGTGCTCCTCCAGGGAGTTTGGTCTCCTCCATGGGGATGCTAACCGTGCCCTGCTCCAATGTTTTCTCAGCCATGCTGAAAGGCTGCAATGGAGGGTATAAATATCAGTCAGCGCTTTGTGTTTTAGCTCGACAGAATCATATAAATCACATCTGATGTTGATTCACCAGAAAAATCTATTAAAGTACCAGCAAACTGTGAAACAACTTTCCTTTTAATTATTTACCTAAAACAGAAATGTAAGGAAGCAAAAATGTCAGACATGCAGGCACAAATAAAGCTCATGGTTGATACTGACATAAACCACATCAACTGAAATGAAATCCAACAGAACAACGTCTAATAAACAAGGAAGCTCATCGATTTTCTCTGATCAACGGAAAAGATTTTGGAGGAAAATATTGACTGATGGGCTACTACGCATACAGAGGTGTATTCCAGTATTTCAGCCAGACTGCTGACATCATCAAAAACCTAGGTGCCGGACATGATCCGATTACCATTTATTCCATGATCTGTCTGCCTGAAAGCGAATAATATTGGAAGTGAGTGAGCAAAGGATCTGGTTTCAGTCCTGCAGCACACTTACAGTGCAGAACTGCTGATTCAAATATTTCCTCCTGGAAAAGGCCGCCTGTCTGAAGCATACGCCATGTAGTGCTTGATGATCCCCAAGCCATCTGATAATTTGAAACAGACAACACGATGCTCCACGTACCACCAGGACTGTATTAATACTGTATTAGTACCATATTTGCAACACTTTAACTGTTTACTAAAATTAAATGTGTGGAGAATTTTTTAGATGAGTTTCTAAAAGTTACTTAAAAGACCATAGAAAAAATATTTTACCAGTAAACAAAGACCATTATAATTATTTTATTTTTTGGACTTGTAAATGAATAATGTGTTTTTTTTCTTGTCACAATATTATTGCAACACCATAGTAAAGTTGAATTAAGGTTATATTTGATAAGTTAAACAGGACTAAAGAAAATATTGTTCTTTATTAACCAGTTAAACACTGTCGATGACATCCACATCAATATTATGACTCTTGTTTCACTTACAAAAAACATACTGCAGACTAATATGGGCATTACATGTTGGAAGACCAAAATTAACAGGCAGGCTATTGAGTGGGGTTTTCTTTCTGAAGTTATGAGCTTTTACAGGTCAGAGCATCCCATAAGTTATTGGTTATACTGGTTAGCATGGATCAATGTAACTGAAAGCAAAGGAAACAACTTGTAAGGAGAAAAAACATAAGAAAGACAACCTTTTGCACTATGATAAGCTCACCAAAACACTATTTAAACAGCCAAGCCTTAAGCAAATAAGCTGGACCTTTGTTACTTTTATTAAAAAGGCTATTGCCAAACACTTGGCACTGTTGATATGCCAATGCCAATCAGTGATTTGCCAAACACTAAGGCAGGGGTGTCCAGTTTGAGTTCTCAAGGGCCACAACTCTGCAGGTTTTCCATGGAACCCTGCTCCAAAATGGATATTTCCAAAACCTGCAAGACAGTATCCCTCGAGGACAGACTGTGAACACCCCAGCTATACACATCTGTTCATTTTCTTGATAATCACAAACTTAGGGGTGCTATTAGTATTTATTTTTTTAATGCTGACACCAATACAGGCACATGTATCCCAGGATAATCATGTAACTTCTAAGTATATCATGTTCTTATCAGCGATTATTATACAGCAAAGAATATTCCAAATGAAAATGTATGACAATGTAATCAGCATTGCATTATGCATGTCAACAACTTCCGTCTCACTGTGTACAAACACAGTCACACAATGTACTGGAGTCTACTTGTATGCACCATCTGCTATTTATGAGTAGCCTATGTGTAATAAAATTTTCTCATGTGAGGAAAAGCAGTGATGAAAATTGACCATGACTTTTATTGATTTTCCTGCCATTAGTGAATTTCCATTAGCAGCCAGCTTATAATCCATGTAAGACACTGGCAGCGTTTAATGGCCTCCTCGTCAGAAAGAGGCCTCCTCGTTCTGTTCTGTGCAGCTCCCAGAACAGGAAACGTGAGCACCATACATGCATTGTAAAAGTCACTTCTAAGAAAAAGAAATATGACTATTAAATGTATCTGTGGAGCCTTGCAGTGGGGTGGTAACTCTGCCATGACTACTAAGTGATGGGGCAGTTAAACAAAGAGCACCTGTTAACAGCTAAAGTGATGACTAAAACAGAAATATCACACAATGTAGCTCTAAAGCACCAATGTGGCTTAGAAAATACCTTAGAAAAACAAAAAGTTACTTTTTGTTCTTTATGAGTCACAGCCACATCAATTTGTCCCGATATGAAATCTTCACAAAGGTACCACTCAGCCATAACAGTGGGTTGCATTGCACATGCACAGCATACATGCAAACAGTGAACATACTTATTATTGTGAGTTGAAATGAGCTGCTGAGCAGCTCAGCCTCGGTTCTCCCCTCTTAAAGAGCAACAGAGCTCAGTTGATCCTATCAGCCAAAATACTCCAATCCTTCAACATCAGTTCTCCAATGTACAAGTTAGGGTCCTGGCCAAAGAAAATATACCAACAGGGGATAATGAGGATGCTCACGGTGCGACACAGTCGTGCAAATATCCGGATCGGTTGTGCGGCATGGAGGGACCGATCTGTATTTTCCTTATCAGTAGGCTGTCTCGGGGTGCGGCGCTCATCATCCTGCATCCACTACGGCAACCCCTGAAATTAAAACCATGTCCGGTCGGCCTCAAACTATGACTGCATCCCAGAGAAGCGTCAAGAGAGGAGGGTGCGTGTGTTTACCATCGAAAAGATTACTCCCTTCATGAAATCCGCCAGTCCCGAACTCGCATAGGCGACTCACAAGCATCTTCATCAGCAGTGTGGATGATAGCATTCACCCCCTGCCATCTGAAATGCAAGTGTAATCAGACAAACGGCGCTGCAGATGCATCAGCAGCATCAGCTGCAGCTCGGTGTAGCAGCCACCGTTATCCTCTTCCACCGGCGGGTGCGTCTGTGTGATGCGCGCGCTGGTCTGGGATAGTCTACAGGGCGTTGCTGGTGGGATGCTATAGTGGAGGAAATCCTACTTTGCTTTTTTATTCTTCAAATGATCATCGAGGACGTTGTGTTGAAAATTGAATCAATCAACTCGTACACCAATAAATGCAAAGTATCCCATTGGAGTTGATTCAAAGCTGGGACTAAAAGTTATGTGACTGCCATTAATCACGTTTTTCGCAATGTACTAACCATCGCAGCCCGAGTCATTTGATGAGCCTCTTCGGTGCCATTTTAAACATTAATATATGCATTTTCGGCTTTGGGTGGGATGCTTCATTTGGGTTGGTTATAGAACAATAACATAGCAAAAACTACTCCGTATTAAGTTGATCGTTTAGAAGATTTCTGAAATCCACTGATAGCTCAACTATGACAGTCAATAAGCATACAAGACGGTTTAGGTGAAACTGAGGCCCCTCTGTCTCTTTAAAGGCCGCACCTGCGCAGCTGCCTGGTGCTGATGCTGCAGTGCCCGGGTTATTTTCGGTAAAACTGCCGGGGTTACTCGCGTTCAAGCAGGTCCTATATGCCCTACATCACTCCTGAGAGGAAATCAAAACCATTTTTAGACAACCACACCTGCTTCTTAATCAGATTAATATAAAAGGAAGTCTTATGAGCCTCATGAGCATTTCGGCCCATTTTCCTCAGAGTAATTTAAGCTCCTATTGCTCCTATATTATTATATTATAAACCAGGACTGTCTTTCAGATAACTTCTACATGCATGCAAATCTGTGCCTATTCTAATCTGACATCTATTTGGTCTGCCTATATATGTGTGTGTGTGTGTGTGTGTGTGTGTATTTATATTTTATTTATTTATTTTTCACATATAAAAATTGGTGGTGGCTACCCATCTTGATCATGGATAAGCAACAGAGGAAAGCTGTGGTGATAAATATGTATTCCCAATGATGGAAATGTCAGGATATAGGAGCATGAGAAACTGGAAAGTACCAAGGTCTCATGGAAGAACTGGAGAAGGCCTGAAGGGTGAAAGCAACAGCAGTAGCCTACGATCGGAGCACTGGGAACTGTGTCTTTGACACTGGAGAAGTGGCTCCAAAAGATGCCTGGAGAAACATCAGACATCTCTGTCCAGAACAGTGCAAACTATCTTTGAGATTTTTTTCCTTTTCAATAACAATAAAATTTGGTTGAAAGTTATAAAAGCTGTATGTTTTGGGAAAAAAAGAGGACATCTCTTTCTTTTTTCCAAGAAAAAACTGAAGTATTCACATAGATTAGGTGTACAAAACAAATAGCCTCCTATTTGTATTCTTGTCATGGTGAAAAACATAACAGATCAGATAATCATTAACAGTTTCATTATTATTATACAGACCTACACCTTAATAATCAGATAAGAGCCCTGTCATTTTTTAAGTTTTAAGGTGTGACTTAGACCTTGTAAGCTAATCTTTAACCAGGAATTCTTTGTAAAGCTGAGGACAGAGTGCTCCGAGATTGATTACATTTATGGATCAGGCCTCATATAAGAACTGAGATGGAAAATTGTTAAGACCCATTTGAAGGAGATCACACAAGATGAGTCTCAAACTAGCCGCTCTGCTCGGGTCTCTTCTGTTGCTCACACAAGAAACTCTCACCAAAAAAGGTACATTTAAAGGAATATGTTTAATTTGTGTGCATTAAATAATGCATTGATATAACTATGTATGCAGGTCCAGAATTTCTGCCTGTCAGACTGTCTGTGGAGAATGACTTATCTAACCTGACTCCTGAGTCATATTCCAGCCATGTTGTGGAGGGCGGTGTGCTGCTGGGAGTTCTGAAGAGACTGCAGGAAACGCAGCAAGACTTCAAGTAAGACCATGTAGAGTTTAATATCTTCACCTGCCATTTTACACTCCAACATGAGGGTAAAACTGTGACTTATTTCAGCTCTTAAACGCTCCTGACGAGTCGCTTTGTGTTGCCAGGTTCACAGTGAAGGAGGATCCAGACTTTGGTCTATTTCTCGAGAGTGTGAATGGAGTTGCTGGAGATGAGAATGAAAATACATACTGGGAGCTCTTATCTGAGATCTCTGGAGATTACTCCAGGCTGAATGTGGGTGAGTATTTTCCCCAGAGTTACAGCACAAAATATCTGAGGAAGACGTAATGAGCTCTAATGAGGCGAGATAATTGATTCTTCTTCCACTTAGCGCTTTAGCATGTTTAGTGATGATGTCATGATGGATCTTTTGGATTATTGTGCACATACCTTCTTGATGGGTGTCTAGGTGTTTATTGTTTAAATAATAATAGACACTTTTGTGGCATTTGTAGAAAAAAAAACAGATGGGAAAGTACAAACACATCAGCATTGTGTTCCTTTTCCACAGGAATCGGCTGCTACCAACCTAAAGCAGATGAGCACATCATTCTGAGGTTCACCAAATGGACGTCCAACAATAATGAGTGATCAGCAAATAACTCTTTCTGCTCAGCTATGAAGAGGAAGCCAGCATAATTTTTACTTTTAGTATAAAAATAAGCAGATTACATGTTGGAAGTACACAGAAGTGCAACAGCAACATCTAGTGGTTATTACATCCATCACCTACTGAATGCAAATAATCTCACACCTTTCAGCAAGTTGACAAATAATCACAGAGGAACACTTATTATGGTGCATGTACAATGTTATTTTGTTTTCATTAATCTTGGTAATATATTCTCTACAACTCTGAACTTTGATGATTAAACTATCTGCATCAGACACACAAATTATTGGTTTATTTTATTTCATTTCAAATGCACAAACACATTTTTTTATCATTAGTCTATTAAAATGTATATAAAAATAAAGATTTTATTTAAAAAATGATAGAAACATTTATTGGGGTGTTTTGGAGAACACAGTAAACATACTACAGAATTTCATACTGTCTGTTTATAAAGTATAAAGGAGTCTGACACCTGAACGTAGATTCAGTCTGAGTAACAAGATTAAGGTTTCAGCTCCTTCTGGGACAGATGGACTGAGAGGAGGAGCTGAAATCTTCATCAATGTTTACACTATTCTATTTTAGTCCCTTCATCCCGTTTTTCCTTTTATCTCAGAAACTTGTACGTGTGTTTTCAGGCATACATTGTTGGTACATTGTCAGGTGATTAAAATTCCTATTTCTTGTGATCTTCATCACCACAGATCACATGTACTTCATTCATTTTGCAGCAATCAATAACTAACAAATATCTGAGCCTTCAAATATCTGCCACTGTCATCAATCATCGTACAAACAATATATACTTAAGTTGAGCAGAAATCAGCAGGAAATTGTTGGCATAACTGTGCTGGAAAATGAAGTTTATGTCTTAAAAAACAGTTTTTTCGTGACCAAATTGTCCAAGTGATAAAATGAAGAGAAATAGTCTGTTCCTCATCTTCCTCTGAGGTCTCTTTGTGGTGTCGACATATTCTCTTGTGTATTTCAACCTGCAGATGCTAAAAAATAAAATAGTTTTCATTAACAAACACAACTAAATTTATTTTCAAAGCAATTTTGTCGCACATTAAAGTGTATCCCTGTTGCAACACGGTCTAATCACCACAATGCCTGACAGTTTGGTGGAAAAGCTACTCACCACATGATAAAGCACAGTCACAAATGCAAGGTGCACACTGTGCAAAGAACCGCTTCCAGCCAGTCTCCTTCTTCTTACAGTTGTCTATCCGGCTGCAGCCTTGTTTGGGTGGGCCGAAGTAGCTGTATGTGCAACTAGAGGTGCAGATCACACTCAGTTCCCGCTCACTGATTTCAATCTGTCCCCTTTGACACATCCCTAAAAAAGCAAAGAATTGTAGAATTAAGAGGCTCATTAAGGTCATAAAAGCTTTTTATTTTCATTGGAATCAGTATTTACTTACGGAGGCAGGTGGGTTTCGGAGTCCAGAGGCCATTAGCTTGGCATGATCTAATAGGGTTTCCAACTAGCATGAAGCCATGGCGACAGGTGTACCTGACCACAGAGCCCACCCACCAGTCATTTCCATACACTACTCCATTATAGTCCACATCAGGCTTCCCACAGTTCACTGGCACATAAACAAAAAGCATTCCAAAAGTAAAGCAGGGTATTAAGCTTCGTTACAGGAGTGACCAGTTTCTTTGTATGATCTAGTCCGTCTAAGTTTACCTTTGCATAAGGACTTGTAGCCGAACCAACAGCAGCTAGAGTTTCCACAGCGATCTCTAATCAGCTCCTGGTGATGAGCCTTACAGCCTCCTACACAAATAGGTGCTGATCCAGACCAGTATGTGCTGACATCAGACTCTGGTTGGGGACTCCATTCTGTTTCACCTGCATTTATACACTTTGTTACTTTTACTACAACCATATACAGTCTATATCACACACACTGACACACACACACACACACACACACATATATATATATATATATATATATATATATATATATATCTTTAACTAATTTGATTCCATTACATGTTGGGCAGAAACCACAGGTCAACATGAGATTGCACTGGAAAGAGGAGTACCTACCGCTAACTTCAAGCTCTGCATTCCACTCAGGCGACTGAGATTTGCCTCTCTGGAAGGACCCAAACAAGAGCAGCAGCACCACATTCAGTGTTATGACCCTGCACCTATCTTCTGATGCCATTATTCTCAGTCAGAAGTGTGCAAATGCATGTGAGCCGTATCACCAGCATTACTTTAAACATAAAGTCAACAGAGGGAAGCCAGATGAAGCCGTCTTAGTAGAAGTGCATTTGCTGAGGAATGAGGAAGCAGTGAATTTAAGCAACACTTAAACTAAGCTTTGAGCGCTGGCTAATCCTCTACCCAGCTAATGCTTTACTGCTTCATGCTGACTAGACTCAGGGATTTCTCACAGCCTTGTCATGGTTTGAGTCACTTGATAAGATTTTAAAAAAGGATCAGAGCAAAAAGATACAGGATGAGTACAATACATCGTCAGATATTAAGTTATGAGAAGGCTCAGGGGTGTGATTGTTAAATTTCTCATCATTTCAGCAGCTTATAAAGAATTATGTTTTTTTTTGGGAGTGTATGGAGATTTTTTGTAACTGCTTACTATTGGACCTACAGCTTTTGTTTTTCCCCAAGTGCCGTATAAGCGCCATTTAAAGTACCATACATTATATATTTTTATATATATATATATATATATATATATATACCAAGAAAAGAGATTTCTAATCACCAAAGTTCAGTAAAGACATTATAGATCACTACAGTGCTGCAGTAGCTAATTTCAATCAGCAGATGGCGCGATTATGGCAGCAAGTAGATATATTTGTAACAGTTTCAGTCTTATTCTCTGGAAGGGTTTTGTTTTCATCTATATTCTGCACAGTTGGTTAACACTGTGGCCTCATAGCAAGAACGTTGCTAGTTTGAGCCTCCCTGTATATGTGTGGGCTTTCTCCCACTGTTCAGACATGCATGTTAGGATATTTGATCATTCTAAGTTCTCCATAGGAATGAATGTGAGCATGAGTGATTGTCTCTCTTTCTGTTGGCCCTGTGATGGACTGGCAAACTGTCTCGCTGGGAAAGCAATCCTTAATTGGATTAAACAGGTTAAAAAAATGACTGACTGGTCTGTTAGGGTCCAATCAGGTTCAACGAACAGCTTGTCAGATTTATTAAATGTATATAAATCAGGATAATAAAAACTATAGTAACTAAACCCAGCTCACCCACCTTATTGAATGAATAAATAAATAAATACCTCATTTAAATAAGAGCAAAACTTCAAAGATTTATTTCATTTTTAGACTGAGCATAAATTCCCTAAATAAGAAGAGTCTTCATACATTTGGATTAATGTTTGAATTAATTCCTCTTGTAGTTTTTATTTCTGATTGAGCAAATCAGTACTCAGTTACAGTACAGCACCTCAGATGTAATGACACAATGAAGAAAGTATTCTAAAAATACTGGCAAACATGCACATCATTAGCAAATTAAATACACAAAAAGGTTTTATTATCCAATAGTTATATGGTTAGAGGCATTTTGAAAGGTTTGAGACGTTCCATAAGTCTGATGAAAATCTACACAGCTGATTTTATCCTGCAGTATTCATGATGCACATTAAATCATTCCTGGTTGCTGAACACCATCCTGGAGTTGCAGTATGACAGAATCCTCCCCTGCTTGGGACAAACCTCCTGTGAGGACGTACAGCACGCTGTCTTCCTGGTCACCTTCCTCCATATTAATGGTCAGGGACTCAGACCTCTGCTCCTCCAAAAGTACCCCTTTTAGTTGCACTTGAACCTCTGATGCAGCTGCTGATGAACATTCTTCCTCCAGCCCCTGACCTTCAGTGTGACAACCATCATCATCCACTTGCCTCTTTTGTCTTTCCCTCATTAACTGCTCTGTGAGTTCAACGCTCTCATAGCGAATAAGCTGCAGTCGCATGAAACCGTCTTCATGTTTTTTATACCTGGCAGGATGATAAAAGGTCATCAGCGGTGAAGAACTAAACATCAAGGCTAACTATATTTACATAATTCAGATTTTACCTGAACCTAGGGTGTCCAGAGGGCCATTTGAATTGATGTTTTTTGTGCAGATGGACAGTTAGGCTGTTGCCCCGGGTGAAACACTGCTCACACACATGGCATTTGTAGCGAGCAACAAAAGTTCCCTGATGACAGAAAAATACATCACAGTGCTATAAATAAATGCCTTTTTACATATAACTTTTCTAAATTGCCAGTTTTTAAGGGTCACCTCATGCTCTTTCTTGTGATGGATCGTCATGCTGCCCAGTGTACGAGAGGCGTAGTCACAACCAGGGACGTTGCAGCGAAATGCCGGATCCCTGCTGTGGGTGTCCAGGTGTTTACGTAGGTCTACTAGATTCTTGCAACTGCAAATACAGAAAAACTTCAGTGTGGGATTAACTCAGGTAAGCGTTTTATACTGCTGAAGCCATGGGAGATGTTTTACTTGTATTCACAGTAGTCGCAACTGTAAGGCTTCTCATTACTGTGGCGGAACTTGATGTGATTGCGTAGTGAAGAGGGTGACGGGCATGTCATGTCGCACAACGGGCATTTATAGTGGCTCACTGTTTAAATGTATAAAAGACAAATGAGTATTAGAGAGGGTTAAACCAACTATATCTGTGCTGATAAGAAGGCTGCACTTTATGCATATCAGGTATTTTTGTAACATTCAATAAGTTATTTAAGCGTTTGAAGAACGAAATCTTTCATTGCAAAACCAACCATGGGTCCTCATGTGATCTCGGAGCAGTCGTTCTGTTGCAAAACGTTTGGAACAGTGAGAACACTGGAATCTCTGACCTACAACAAACAAACAAAACAGCATTTTGTGTTTAAATCTGAGCAAATCCGTATTTTTGCTTTCCTGTTATTGTGTGAATGCTGTTGTGGAGCAAACTATGCATCTACACACTGCACACTATACAATGCATATGTTGTAGCAAAAAAATTATTGGAGAAAACTATCCATCTACATACTACAAACTGCACACTACATATTAGTGCACACTACTATGTAGCATGTACTACACAGTGTGCACTTTATTCTTAATAGAGACTCTATAACACAGCATGTGAGAATGGCAAAAGACAGAAAATATCTTTTTTTTCTGAAATATCAGTCAAAGAACTGAGAGACATTCTGCCAACCATTCTGTCATCACATCCAGATGGGATGAAGATCATCGTCCACATGGGATCTTATGACATTCTATGGAGGAAAACTGGGTCTGAGATCCCGAAGATCCTCAACAGACTGTTGGGCATCAACACATGGCTATCGGACGCAAGGGATAAAGTTAAGTGATGCACAAGGCCAAATTCTATAGCAAGTCCAGAATTATGATCACAGCAGCAATGATTAAAGTGCTTAAAGAGTTTACCATCCATTGCGCTTTGTCGTATTATGTGGTCAAAGAATTTGGTGTTGTTGGCGTACATTCCCCCACAGCCTGGACACGCTACAACCTTCTCCTGAGTGTGGCTGCGCAGGTGCTCCCGCAATTTAGGACGCCCCTTTGCGGTGGCTTCACAGTCTTAAGAATAAAAAGAAACAGAACTTAAGATTCAATAATCCAAAATAGCACTTTATGCTTTCTAATCTGAAGATGTTAAGTACCTTTCCATCGGCAACGTAGTGGGATGTCACAGTCTCCTGTTGGTATATCTATGGACAAACTATGCATCTCCACGTGGCGATAGAACCATTCTGGGTTTTCATATGGTGGTTGCTTTCATATATATTTACAAAGGGAAGAATCAAGATACATTTTTAGCTATTGTAAACCCTAAAAGGCATTAAAGTAGACTGCCAGTCTCACCTCACAATCATCCCAAAGGCAGATGAAATTGTCTGGAATTTCAGGGATGATGTTGCGGCTGTGGTGAGCGAAGGTGCAGCTGCCAATTTCTGGCTGTGCATCAAGAACCTGCTGACCCAACTGCTTCAGCTTGGTGTGGTAACAGTGAAAGAGTAGATGTCGTCTTAGCTCCTCAGATCCCTCCACAGAGCAGAAGCCACAGTCTTTCCATAGACAGTTTTGCTCCCCTTCAGCACAAAAGCAAAGACGATGAATGAAAAGGCACCACGAATTTGCTTCCCAGCGCCAAGTGACCAAGTTATAATAAGTAACAGAATTAGACATTTGGTTGCAGAAACGTTTAAATAAATATTTGACCAAATAAAAAAACAACATTGCATCAGCTAAAAGCAGCTGCATTGAAATGAACTCACCCTCTGCCTCTTCGTCCTCCTCGTTGTTCAAAGCAGTCATGTGATCATCTATATGTTTGCAAAAGTTTTCCATCTGGCTGAACGATTCTTGACACTGACCCCATTCACACTCCAATTTAAGTGTTTTCTTTTTTATACGTTTGTTTGGGGGCATCTCTCAGAAGCAGACTTTGAAAAAATTATGTGTTTAACTTCCAAACAATACAATATTTATCTGTCGTCTACTTACAGCTAACTAGCATAATGGTGCGTGTACGAGTTAACCTCTCAAATTCTGCCAGGAACTGCTGTATGAACAAAAACACAGCTGTGTGTAACACCTCGTTAAATTGTTTGATAGACTAGTGAACTAAGAAGCACAGCGTGTATGATACAATCCGAAAGTCCGAACTGTTTTTTGTTTTTCTTTTTGCTTTTAAACAATTACAGGATCGTGGCTTGTCTACACTAAAATGTTCCCCTTGAAACAAAGTGTAAATGAACAGTTCCGGTGCAGGTAACTGAATATTTATAAAGCTTGCATACGCAAAAACAGACCTGGAAATTGCGTAAGTACTTACCAAAGTAAAATTTGGGATTTA
>JBAMIG010000016.1:6994273-7071385 GCA_037177335.1 Kiunga ballochi | reverse complement strand
ATAAACATTTGACAGAGAAAAGTATGACCCGCTCTTTTTATACAATCAATCGTACACCAACTTTGGATAATACATGTAAGCCACATTAATGTTTTTTTTTTATAATTCACCGTATAGTTTGTATCATTGCAATAAAAAACAAATACCTGGAAGATTTTCTTAAATTAACTCACTGAACACATATATTCTACACACCAAAATTTAATTATTGTTGTTGGTGTCATGTTTGTCCTGATTTTTAATGGACTTTGTATCTGAGAAATAAAGATGATGATGATGACAATGTCAAACACTTTGTGATCGTTGCATCATTACCACTAAGCATAGGTCCTAATGACATTACACTTAGTACAAATAATTCCAATTGAACTGCATTTTTAATTTTTCCAAATTTATTTTAACTATTTCTTTTACACGTTTACATGAACAAACAGTGTCAAACTGTAGTTACATTCTGTAAGAAGAGTCCAGTGCTACTTGTCTTCACAATGTCTCAGGACACCCTTCACAAACCTTTGTAATAATCCACACACTATCATCCCACTTCACCCTTTAGTTACCCATTTTCACCCAATTAAGTGACAGTTCTTAAGTTGATTAGAGCCTCTTATTCTACCTTTTGTCAACATTAACACATTCACTGCATGGGATGCATTACTATTCATGCAAGACAAACTCTCTCAAAGCCATTTTGAATCAATAGCTTATTTTATGTAATGCACCATTGTGTCAATATTTTTACTTAAAAAACAAACAAATAAAACAAAAGCAAATCTTTAGTTAGGTATTCACAAACCTGTTTTCAAATAGTAACACATTTAGAAGATATTTATTCAAAGCCATCTGGATCATTGAGGAAAATGTACCTTCCTTGCTTGAAAAATAAGTACAAAAATAAATCTTCATAATGGCTGCAAAGATCAATTTATAGCTCTGGTTTGTGCAGCTAAAACTCAGTCCTGCTACTGATGTCAGACCATCATCCATTTTGTTCTCATTTAACATCACAGTGTCTTTCCTGTAGGTTGAGTCAAAGGCAGAAAAATAACGATGAAGCAAAGGGATCTATTAAACAGCTGACGAACCACAAGCTCATAAAATAGATCCATAACATTACAGGATTTTCTCAGTCCGCTTCTTCGGGGCCTTTTAGACGTCATAAAAGAGACGCACAAGATGATAACGGATTCCAAAAGCCACCACACTGCCCATTACCTGTGTTAAACATAGAAGGAACCATTAAACCAAACATTATCAGCTACCTGGTACTTTTTTAAAATCACATTAGGACTCAGCAGATGCTTTGTATACCTGTATCATGAGCAAGATGGCAGTGAGTTTTCTCTCATGGATAGGTCCAAATAGTTTCAGAACCAGATTTATTAAAGTCATGTTGTTGCACTCGATAAAATCATCGTCTCCTTCCTGGCCGCGCCGCACCTCCAGCAGCTTAAATAGTTCTGCAACCTGTTGGGGATCAGAGCAATCACTGTTATTAACATGTGAACCCAGCAACAGTGTTATCTCTGGCCTCCCTTGTGCATATGTTACACTGCTATACCAAATTTCACTATATGTAAAATATGTTTTAGTATATTTCTGGTGTTTTAATTGATAAATAGGTGAGGCAAAAACGGCAATTTCATCAAATCCTGAGATGGTTGGTTAAAGCCAAAAACTGGTTTTTGTTATTTATGTTATCTATCTTCATTTTTTTATTATTAAAAATGTAAATGCTACTTTTTCAGTAAGAATATGTCCTACTTTATCTTTGCCATAATGTGTAAAATGTGCACACAGCATACAAACAAGTGTGTATTACATTAAAACCAAATGATGCTGCTGCATTATAACACTCCACATTGCCTCAGCGAGAGAAGTAGAGCAGAAACAATCTGCTTAGTCGTCCAAAGCAATTAGCAGTAATATTCATTCCCATTTTCTCAATTAATTTCTGCCTTTGCTGATATTTTAAGGACGACCGTCTAAAAAAAAAAACCTGGTTACGAGTGTCTAAGAGGATGTTCTTAAAGGAACATGCAGGCAAACTTTACCTTCAGAATGATGTTCCCCAATTTTGAGAGGTCTTTTATTTTGAATTTAGAGTAGCTCATCCCCAGTTTGCCAGTGTCTGGATTCAGCCTTTATTTTGTAGTGAAAATAGCAGAAAGAAAGTCACAAAACGGAAAATGTCAATTACAGATAAAGAGGTTTATTATCATTATTTACCTGGGGAGCCGGTGCCTGGGACAAGGAATAATGTGAAAAAGTTGTGGCAAAGAGTATACAAAGTTAACCACTTGAGGTATGAAGAACAGGAGCATCGTTTTGCTGAAGTGTCCCAGGATTCCAACTACAGCGAAGGTCATGCCGGCGAAGTAGCAGAAAGTGTCTCCCACAAACACTGATGAGGGATACCTGTCACAAAACGAGTTACAGGGCAGAAGCTTAAAGCTGTACGGGATTTTTACTTCTATCAATATGTTCAAATACATAAAATACATTTCATTTAAAAAAATATAAACTCACCAGTTGTGGTAAAAAAGTGCTAAAGTGGTGAAGAAAAATGGGATCATGAAGTAGAGGGAGAAAACGTGGTCGTCGCGGTAATCTCCTGATAGTTATGAACACAAAACAAAGCAAACAGTGTGCAAGGTCACAAAAGTATTGATACAATAATGTTAGAGTAAGAAATAATGTAAAATACCCCAAAGTATGAATAATGGCATACTACAACATGTTTTCTGAATATTTCACTAGATGACATGATAAGGAAGTATTCACAGACTAAAAACCTATAAGCTAAACTTTGATGCAGCAAACAGTGTGGGACTCGCAATCATGACAGTGATGTGAAAGGAAACAGAAACACGCACCACTGAGCTCTAGCAGGTTGAAGATGATGATGGAACCAGAGATAAACAAGGCTTGACCTGACTCGATGCCGTTGATGCCTGCTAAGATGTTGATGGCGTTTGTGCAGAATACCGCAAGCATTCCCATGTATACATAGTAAAGAATACCTGCAGAGAAATAGCATTTAAAAGATGCTTTAAAACAGAAGCATCACTTTCTACAGCAGCCAGTCTTTCAGACTATATTTACACACCATTCTTCTAAAAATTCATATCTACGACCATCTATTTGTGAGACAGAAAAGCTGTTTTTCTTTTAAGTAAAGGTAAGTCTGTTTATAAACCTGACAAAGAACACAATAAATGCATCATCTCTTGACGAGTAGATGAGATGCTGCAAGATACTCACCCAGATCTAAATGCAGCCCAAGGAGGGCTCTGAAAGGCTTGGGTACCACGATGACTGTGTTGCCAAAATTGGTAAAGTAGACCATAAGCAGTGGCAGAGAAGCCATGGTGGGAAGAAGGAGCTTGTGTCTCCATCGCAAGTTGAGCACGTCATCAGCAAAGCCCAAGAAAATCATGCAACAGATGGCCAGAAGTGCACCAATCAGCTGCACAAACTATTTAGCAAACCACACACATAGAGAAATGAAAGTTATATTTCTGATTTGGAAAATATTTATGTAGGTTTTATCCAAATCCTCAACAGCACCACCTCATCATGTGGAAAACCCATGCACTGGTCTCCAACAAAGCAGCTGAGGAAAGGCACTGGGATGAAGCAGAAGAGGATGATGAGGAAGACCGTCCCACTGATGACTCCTTGAGACTCTGGACTGTAAAGAGGAGTGACCATGAGAAATAAAACATACATTAGATAAAAAACCAAAGCACACAAAACCAAACACAACAAACAATAATGCCAAAAGGCACTCACACTTCCTTCTTGGACGTTTTGTTTAGGTCCATTCCGTACAGCCGCGCTGAGATGAAATGATCTTTGAAAGCAGGAATCAGTTTAAGTGTGGCCAGACAGCCCAGTACAGACATAAAACAGTTAATAACCAACGGAAGGACAGGTACAGGTGAAATGTTTCCAGGCATTTTGATTGGTATATTCCTGCCAGAACAAATAAGGTTTCTACTGTAGTTAATCTGTCCCTTCACACAATCTATAAAGCAGCTTTGGTTGTTTTCATTGAAATATAACAATGTCAAAGCGTCATTTTAAAGCGGAATGCATGTCTGTAATTCCGTCGTCAAAGCAAGATAAGTCCATAGGTTATAATGATAATCCATTCCATCTTTCATTAAAAGTGGCTGAGGCTGTTAGCTTTGAAGTGCTAAGCTGTAACTACACGTCTAATTACAGTTCAACTGTTAAGTTCACAATTTTGCAATAGGGTAAGTTTCCGGTCAAACTAACAAAATAAAAGGTCCAAAATAATAATGATAATAACAAAAGGTCAAACACTTGTAACCAAATAAGTGGTCATTAAAAAACAAAAAAACATCTCCAGTAAACGCAAATTTCCCGCCATATTTGAAAACTACACAGAATATTGCTGTATTTGATATGTATTTTTAATGATGTGCGCATCGTGTTGCTCCAACTCTTAAATATTTGTATCAGCTTTCGGAAACTACAATATTATTGATGCTCTCTTGATGCGGAAGTGTTTTTCTTCTTCGTTTAATATGCTAAAGAAATCAAAATATTCTGCCACCTGTTGACCAAGTGTATATATGCTTTCTTTCTCTCATGTTACATAATTTGTTGAATTTATTTATCAATGTTTTAAAGATTTTATTCAATGTATGCTCTTATTACAATATAGCAAGCAACCAAAAAGGCTGGTTAAACAACAATTGGGCAAATTGATCCATCTATCTATCTATCTATCTATCTATCTATCTATCTATCTATCTATCTATCTATCTATCTATCTATCTATCTATCATGTATGTATGTATGTAAGTGTGCGCAAGGAATTATTACAACTGTATTTTAAATAAATGACCAGACACACTCAACAACTTTTGAACAGTAAGTATATTTTTCTTGCATGTCATTGACATATCATTATTGTTATGAATATTATCATCATTATAAGTAGTATAAGCAGTACACTCAGAGCATAAAATCCATGGATTGTTAATTTTGTGGGTCACCGTCTGTACGGATATCTTAAACTACATCAAAATAATAAGATTTTTCTACTTTAATGCTGCACTTGTGTATTGGTCTCCACAAGCGTTTGTTTTTTAATTTTTTTTTTTTTACTCCTGCATATTTCCCTTGATGAATTTTGTTACAGCATGGTTAAAATCCACAGAGAAAACCAGAGCGGGGGGTAAAATTAGTACAAAATATTCAGCACGTTCAATTTATGTGTGTCCTTATTCTGAAGCTTGTGCCATTCACTTCCGGTGTTCCAACAAAATACGTTACCCATCAGAATCTGTGACCTCAGGAGAGCTTGTCTCTACAAATAGGCTACGCGTTAAAAGACGAGCAAGGTCTTGAAAACACTTGAATGAAAACAATAAGGTAAATAATGCAAAAAAATATTTAATATATGAGTTCATCACCATGTCCCTTTTCTTCTGATACACGTAAGCCTCACCTAACCAGGAGCACAAAACCATGTCTGATCGCCACAAGAACGTGTAACTTTACTGTATCCTTATTATAACGCGCTCAAATGGCAATTTCCTCTCTGGGGGACTAATTTCATTATAATTGTTTTCAAACCCTCCATCATCCTGTAAAACACATGTTATGAAGCGAAATGTAGACTAGCGCCCTCTATGGTAACACATTCTGATGGGTCACAGATTTTCTTGTAACACCTGTTTAGCCTCGTTCTCTTCCGTCTCTGCAGCGTCACCTGCAGGTTGGTGCCAATGATCATCATATCGTCAATCCAAACGGGCTGCAGCGCCAAGGGGGCACGATCAGCGGATATTTTAAACCCGTTTGAGCTTGTAATGTGCTAACAGAAAGCAGAAGGCTTGCTTTTAAATCGATAGATGACAACAAGGAGACATTAGAATGAAGCATCGCTGACAACACAGTTATGGGAAACAAATCAGCTGTCGGGAGCGATACATATCGCCATGAAGCCAGCTACACACGTCCTTGGTTACCTGCAGCCTGCACATTTAACCGTTTAAATTAAACTTCAGGTTGGTGTGAAAGCTGGAGTTGATTGTGCGAGTTTCTCCCCCATAACTTCCTACCGTGCACCTCGTTTTTGCGTGCTTTGCTTATATTTACCCTCGTTGCGTTAATGCCGTTTTTACCGGGTTGGCTTCTGCTGAAGCCTTATATAGAATTGAATGACCGTGAATGAGCACATCAAAGTTTATAACGTGTTTATAATGTGTTATAATATGTAAATACAACAGTAATTGAAATGGCTGTGTGCTGGCATCCACAGGGTGAAAAGAGCCGATCTGCTCTAACTGGAGTCCTGATATTTCCATCTGGAGTTAATGATATGAAAGGCTCCCGGAGGCGGTGATGGAGCTCCAGGAGTTAGGTTGGCTGTGTCTAGTGGGTCTCTTCTTAGTCTCCTTGCTTATTGTGTTGAGATGGCTCCTCCAGTACTGGTTAACCGTACTGCGGCTGTGGAAATCCAGGAAGGTGGCCAAGGAAGGCAGAGCAGACACAGCCTGGTATCAGCAGGTTTTCCCCACAAAGCCCCATCAGAGCGGAGGAGTTTGGAGCTTCCTGCTGAAGCTCCGTTCGGCCAAAGATGGAGAAGCTGCATCTGAGGCTGGAGTTAAAGGGTTGTTGACCTCGCTATTCACCTTCAAGTCCTTCAGAGATCACTGGCAGCAAACCTGGGTCAAGGCTTTGAATGAACAAGCTTGCAGGCATGGGGTGAGTTAAGATCTTTAAGCTGTTAATGAACTGTGCATTACATACAGTGCTGATGTAAAATGAAGGATATGTCTGATGTTGCCCCACTAAGCAAAGGCATGTAGAGCTCAGCAGGTGTTGAGGTGCTTGTGTGTGCTGGAAGTGTGTGTGTGTGGGCTGTGAGGTGGAGGTGTGGGGGCTAGAGTGTTTCTAATCGGTAAGAGGATGGGGGGCAGAGCCTTGCATAACAGCTCTGAATCAATACACAAAAGAGTGGAGAGGCGAGACTAGTCAGCATAGCCACAGTAACACCCACATGTCACAATAATAGTCTAAAATGGACGTGTTTTATCACAGAGGGACAAGGCTAAATGAATACAGCTGCTGATTCCATGTGCCCCAGTCGGTCGTCTCACACATTACCATGTTACGGATCTATCCTAAGTTTCTAAAGGTCTGCTTCCTTAAATATCCCTTGATCTGTGGGAATCAAAGTCCGCTACACAGTCAGATGTTTCCAGAGCGCACTGGTGGAGGAGAGCATCCTCTCTTACCCCCACTTCTAAAACACTGCATTTATAAATGTGCATGTGTGGGAGTGTAAGAGGGTCGAATCAATCTGCACGGGGATTGTTCACCACAAACTGCTTTAATTCTGATTCACGGGGCTTACCTCACGTTCCTCACCTTTACCACACTGTGGATATTTAGCTTAACAGTGCAGTGGAGTACACTGGAGGGAATGGGTGTGTGCCAGTTTATCTTACAATGGCCTAATTAGTTGCTCCACCATGTCCTTTGAAGCAGTCACTTACAAACACTGGGATCTGAAAGGAACTTTGGTTGAACTTTGGACTCCTTATTGACTGTTTAATGTTTCCAGATGCCAAGTACACTCTTATCATTTTATAACCTTACAAATATAAGAATAAATCTCTATGCAGCTGAGTTGCAGTAACTCGTAGTTCATTCACCTTTTAGGAATAGGAATGATTGAGCTCTTTTTATGGCAGCAATAAATACTATTCATGAAAGAGTTGTGTAGGGAGTCCGATCACCTTCTTTTAAGTATTTGTACTGGTAGTTTTTTTTAAAGTTGTGCCTGTTTGTATGTAGGGTTGTTACAGCAACGACCCCAGTAAATCATCTTTGAAATAGCCGTATACTAAAGGGACTGTCAGACTGGAAGGTTATTTTCCAGACTGAGATGCATCAAAGATTTGAGGATCGAGACAAGCTGTGTGTGTCTGTTGTTCCATGTGGTGTTGAGTTTGCAAAGTGAGTGTGTGAGCCAAGAGCTCACTGGGCTCACTCACAGTAAAAATATCTGCTAGTCGCTGTGACTGTGCATCAAGCAATCTGTTATTCTAAATGTGTCTGGAGTGTATGCAAATGATGCAGCTTAACTGTTAATGAACCTTTAAACATGACACTGAGGTAATAATTCACATTGTGTCCCACTGAGCAGATGCACTAACAGGATGTAACTTTAGAGTTGCTGTGAGGAGGAGATTAAGATACCTTCCTTGTGTTGAAGTGGAAAGGTCACATGTTTGGGCCTAACTACAGATGTGACGGTGTGTATTTGTTAACCCTCCAGGAGTCTATTATCGAGCTGTGTCATGTTGTAGGAGTCATATCACTCGACAACTCTCACAAGCGGTAATATTAATCTCATGTTGAGGATTTGCACACCCTCCCTGAAAACCAGCAGGAAAAACCTGTGGAGATCAGTGACAAGAAACGATTACATTGCATTCTTTGCGTCTCTCATACATCGGGGACTCGCAACCCGCCTGGCAGGTTTCTGTGGCAGTTTTGAAAGCAGACACGGGAGCAACCGACCATGCCACGGCCTTCTAGCTTGCACTTCATGATTACGTTTCTGCATCGGGCAAAACTTGAGCTTCCCTGGAGGAGCAAGGCATGATAAAGCTGTACCCTCACTGTCATCATGTCGGGATTAGTGCCCAAATCCTTTATAGCATTAACCTAAGTACTTCTCCAGCATTTAAGATTGATGATGACAAAAGTATTTAAATGATAATGTTGAAATTTATCCATTAAAGCTATTGTGATGAGCTTGCAAGGTTAAAGCAAAGAAGCAGAGAAGCTTCACCAACAAAATTTCTTATCTTGTTTAATCACACCTATAGAAATGATGTGATCTCAATGCGATTCTCATTATAATCTAAGTGGCTATGAGTTATCTGACATATTGTGCACAGTGTTAAACGTCACTTCCTGTTTTTGGTTCATGGTCTGTTTGCTTTCACACTGCCAGCAAACTGAACGGGTTCATTTGCAAGTGAACTGAGAGCCCCGTTTTTTTTATTGGACCAGAGTTAATTTCTTTAAACTGTATGAGAGTGTGTTCACTCTGCTTAAAACCAAATGCAACCTGGGTTCATTAAACTGGAATGAGCTGAGTTGTAGATTAGAAAGGACAGGTCAGAGTAATGCATACATTATTGAGCTTGTGCTAATAGCATTGCTAATATATTACAGTTTACATGTTAGTTTTGCACATTTTATTTGGATTTTATTTAAATATTGCCCCACAAACTGGGACAACATACACTGTTACAAAATGTTCTGAAAAGTCTATAATTTTTAATCAGTTGCTCAAAACAAATGAAAGATATTGTTAGCAAATAGCAATTAGCAAGCCACATACATGCCTGATCTTATCATATATTACTCATAATACTATCTACAGTATTTAAATTAAAACTATCCCAAGCTTAGCAGGTTTATAAAAAAACAAAGAAACATTGTTCTTGTTTATACGTTTTTGGGATGTTGATTTGTTTATCTGTTTTCTTAAGCTGCTCCCAGAACCAATTGGTTTGGCATTGTGGTTTTGTTTAACACCAGTTGGAAGTCATCGTGTAGCACAGGCCTCCTCCACATAACATGCTCTGTTTGAAGCAGAAATCCACTGACCCCTGTAGTTGGTTCCCTGCTCACAGGTGCTACTAATAAAGCACCTGATTGTCAACACTTATAAGAGTCAATCAGACAGTATAAACCGGAAAGATACTTTGAAGGGAACAGACTTCTGCCAAACTGCTTGTTTTAATTCCTATATTATAAATAATTAATGTAAATAAAAAATCTTGTCTCATAATTTCCCAAAATGTAACAGCATCTATGTTAGCTATAAAAATACCCAAATTTCCTGACTTTTTGTGCTTTAATTTTTACAAAAAATGTTTAAAATGTGCTCAACTCTCTCTTAATCACGAGAAAGCTGGAGCCAATCCAAGCAATGAGCAGGTCAGAAGCAGGATACACCTTGGGCAAGTCAACCAGTCCAAAATAGAGACTATCGGCCTCTTACATTGACAATTCAGCAGAATTCAGAGGGACCAATTATCATTACAGACATCTTTGGACTGTGGGAAGCTAGCGAGAGATAGATTCCACGTATACATAGTGAGAACAGGCTAACTGCACAAGAAGGTCCCTTGTTCTAATCCTAACCACAGCACAAGCAATGATTTATTTGCTTCTGGGGCAGCAGTGCTAACTACTGTGCAAACTAAGCTGAGCCTGGTGAACTGAAAACCTACCCGTCCTCACATATAGGCTACCGTATGTCTTTTTGGGTTTTAGGCTTTCTAAAACAACGTACTGGTAGAGTGAGAACTCATTCAGCTCTGTTAAACAGTGAAAACATGTGAAAATGACATTTTCAAGCAGCTGTTTTTAAACAGGTAAATTTAGATGATTGAGGCTCTTATAAAACCCTGATCAGGATTATACAATTCAGTTAATAATTAGGACACACCTATTGTTGAAAACCCCATTTTTAATCCATGACCTTAATTCAGGATCTGTGGTGGGGAACACTGGTCCTCCAGGTTTGCAGTTCTACATCTTTTCAATGTTTCCCTGCTCCAACACACCTGATCCAAATTGAAGGCTGTGTCTCAAAGTCAGGGTGTTCACACTTAGAAGTATGTAGACTACGTAGGATACGACGTGTCCTTCCTAGTCTGCATACACCAAAGTGTGCTTAGTGCAATGAGGCAGCCTACCTAGTGTACAAGAAATACCCATAATGCTCTACGCCTGTGTTGCCTAGCAGCATAATATGCTATGTTTGTCTATGTAGTGATCATATTCTTCCACGAAAAACACTGAAATATTTTTTAAAAGAGAAAATGGAGCCAGATATGTCAATGCCTAAATTACAGACATGTGGAGGAGGCAGCCTGGCTTATTCATTTCCATCTGGCGCCCAAGGAATTCTGGGAGAATTAAGATTGTGAAGGGTACATAGCATGCATCCTTCGTTTTAAGCTAGTTCGGCCCCAAATGAAGTGCGCTTTTGAAGTGTGGATTCGAAGTAGCCTTCAAATTGGGACAGCACTTGGCGTAGCAGACAAATCCGCAATTCGAAGTGTGCTGATCTTGAATTGAGACACAGCTAAGAAGTCTCTCTCGTGAACCTGATAAGTTTCTTGATTTGAATCAAGTGTGTTGTAGCAAGGAAACATTGAAAACCATTGAGTCCATAAAAGGCCTCATCACCACTATTGTAGATGAACATTGTAAATCGCAGTTGTTTACTAAAAGACATGTCCAGTTCAATTAATAATGTGAGGGTTTAACATGAAGATACGTGTAAAAGTTAAAGTTAAGGGGTGTTTTTGGTGGTTATGGGGAAAATGGAATAAGGGAACTGGTGGTTATTCAAATGGGCAATTGGATTTAGGAGAGTGATACAAAGTTAGCAGCTGGACTGAAAACTGGAAGCAGTTTTTGTTGTTGATGTGAATAGCGAAGCAGCAAGAGAAAATCTGAAGGCCTTTCAGAGAACAATCTAACCAAGGTTGCGAGAAAAGCAAGGTTAGACACACTATTGGAGCTGGTTCAAATAACCGAACACATAAGGGTGAGTCGTACGTTCTTCAGAAAATTCACTTACATGAAAACATTGAATTTGGTCTTTATTTCCAATAAATTCTAGAGAACTGTCAGCTATGTTGCATAAAGCTGGGATGCTGTGTTTACGGTGCATAAAGTTTCTCATGGACATAGTAATGTTATAAAAATGTGAGTGAGATGCTCATTTCCATGAAAAGAAATAGCTCATTGTAGGTGTGACAGGGCCCTGTTTGGCCTTTATCTCATTTAAACAACAACCTGTAGCCTACATATCTTGTTACAGCAGAAACCCAACTTCTTGAATTTTAGGGGAGAAATTATACCTTTTTCTTTCCCACATGATGCCAGATGTTTTTAGTTTGTTTGTTCGTTTGCAGGCAGGACAGTCCAGGATCCCGAAACCATGATGGGTTCTTAGATTTGGTCTTTTTGAACCCAGTCTTGTTTCTCACCTGTTGCTTATTAACCATATTATTAAAAAAACATCAACAATACAACAATCTAGTTTTGTTGCATTAATCACAACTCTTTATATACATGTCAAAGTTAGTAAGTTAATATTTTGAATTGAATTAGCCTATAAAATGTCTCACTTTCTCAATTTTATGTTTTTTTGTTGTGTTGTTAATACAATTTAAATATATTACATTTACAAATCACTCTATTGTGTTTTGGATGTTTTATTGCATCCAAGTTTCAAATTGGAGTATTGTTATAAGCCTACAAGGGCATTTTTAGTTATTCAAACAAATTTGAGAATACTAATGTGACATCATCATTGTTAGTTGGAAAGAGACTGAAAAGCTATGACTATCAAATGGATCACTCAATCATTAATTTTAAAATTAACATTTAAAAGCCTGTTTTTGCTCCTGGGACATCAGTTGCGAGTTAGCTAAACTTAGCTTAGCTTAGCATAAATTCTGAAAATGGAGAGAACATGCCTGATTCTGTTGAAGCAGCACTTCTAAAGCAGACTATGTTTATTTATTAGTGCAATATTATGTTTTCTATTAAAAATCAGTTCAAAAAGTGTTATTTGACAGGGAGACTATCTACATTGAATGCTTGCAGTGTGACTAAACTCATTATGTACAGCTGTGATGCAGTAACATTTCAGCAAAATCTTGACAAGAAAGCAAATGATCAAATCTTTAAAACACTGAACAACTATTTACATGAATAAAATGATAGTGGGATTAAAAAATAGCAGCAATTATACAGATTTTCTATGAGAGGTAGCATGCTATTAATTTATGTAGTTATGTATTTTAGACAATACTGAGGATAAATGATCCGGACCACAAAAAGACATTCTTGTATGCCACATTTATCTACTGGATTGAATAATGCTAAATAGCTATTTACAATGTGATGTTTTGATATTGTAGCCTGGGCCTCAGTAATCATAAGACAGGCTTTGTGTAAACATTGCTGCATACCAACATATTACACAGCCAGTTGGATCTTTATGCTTGCATCTTATAGGAAATGAACACTAACATGACATTCTCTCTAGACTAGTATGCTTTTTTGCATAATGTGTTTTAAGTACTGTAGTCTGTTTTATTTAAAACGATATGATAGAAGTTTTTTAATGATGATTTTGCAAGTGTCAGAGGCCACTGTGAGTATTTCCAGACATATCTGCAGTTCTTTGCAAGTCTGTTTTGTTTGTGTTTACTAAAAATCTCTTCATTGCAGCAAATAGTGGCATGAGCCTAGAATCCTCATTCTGTCTCACTAATTTTGTGTTGCCAGGATGCTTGTGTTCTTGTACTAAAACACTCCTGAGGGGAAACCTGACCCTGACCCTCATACAGAAAAACAAGATGAAACCAAAATATGATTCAGAGGACTGCAGATACAGGCTGTGGGCTTGCTCCATAAACAACATATGTGTCTTATTAATGCCTCAGTGTGTATTTTTAGCAACTGTAAAGCACCTTTTACATTAAAAGAAACAATTAAGACTTAGCTTTTGACCATGATCACGATACATTCAGTCCTGAAACATGACTAGATGCTGTTAACTCCAGCTTGGTACGGCATATATGGAAACACAACATCTGGGTGAGTGCAAATCAGGGTTTCACGAGTGAGCATATGCCTTTTTTATAGAGCTACACATTAACTTAGTGTTTTTTGACACAGTTAAATTAGTCAGAAAACTTGTGATTGGTAAAAAATATTATTTAGATTAGACTTGACTGGAGGAGGCATAAAGGAACTGTAAATCTCCAAAGATGTGTTGATCATAAGGCAACAGCAGACTGTACATGCATGCAGTTGACACAGGATGTCAAACTGTCATTACCAGCTGTTAGAGGAGTACAAAGCAGAGTGCATCTGCAGGGACGGAAGCTCCCTGTCCATTCACAATCTGCAATTATAAAGAGCCTTGTGATTAGCCTGAAGACAGAGCTCATTTCTTGCTACTCTGCCAGTTGCTGCTAGATGATTAATGCTCAGTGATTATGAATAACTAGATTCCTTCCTTAATGACGAGGGACATTAAACACTCAGGACTCATTTGATACAATGGTGCAGGAAACTCCTCTTTATCCTTCAGTCAAAGCTCTGGTTGAGATTTAGCTTCACCTGCCAAATTCCATTTAACCTGCCAAACTCTCTCTCTCTCTCTCTATATATATATATATATATATATATAATATATATATTTATATACCATTTGATAAATGAATAAGGGTCATCAAAAGCCAGAGGGGTTGTGTATTTCTAGTTGACCTACATGCTTTACCAAGCCAGCTGGACCCATAGGGGGTAACACTGACAAACCTGAAATGACACTATGGATGTCCTTAGGAAGTGTTTCTCTGCAGATTTGTCCTTCACGTGCACACTTCACTGAACGGTGATGGTTCACAAGAACAAATCAGTGCTTTCAGTGTTTATGATCAAATAAACTCCATAATTTCTTCCAGGCGAACATACAACTCCACAGAGCACCGGATTGTTCCCAGTAAATGATTGAGAAATTTTGTTTAGACGTGCTGATTTTAGAATACAGAAATCTGATGATAATTGTAAACTCTGAATAATTAAATGGGCAGAGGATAAACTGTATTGTACAGACAATATGATACTTAATGAGGTGTTTAATCAAACACCTCATATAGTTTGTTTAGTTCTAAAGAAGAGGATTTGTTTTGTTCAGATGTTGACCCAAATACCCCAAATTCTGAGCTTTAGGTGAACGTCAGCTCGTCATAAAAGATCTCTGGAGACAAATTCTTTAAAATTCTTGCAAAAATTGTTAGAAATCAGCAGCTATATACAGTTTCTGATATACCAGGAAACATTACAGTTAGCTGCTCCTCTGGCCTTCCTCATGGTGTTTTAGCTCCTCGGAAAAGACCAAAAAAAGTCCTGGCCGACTGACTTTGGAGTAGAATCGCCCTGCTGTTCACACACACACCTGCACAAATCCTTAAAATGTTTAAAAATGAATCATCTACAGTTCAAAGCTGACATTTTTAACAAGTGTGATGCATTTTGGAAGCAATTACTTTAAACTGGTGAAGTTAAAACAGCCTTTTGTGTCAGTAAAATGTTTAGAATAACCAGTTCTACTGGGAACAGCTTACTGGTAGAAAGAAGAATAGATAAAGATAGATAAAAGTCATTTCTAAAGCAAAACTCATGTTTTTACGATCAAGATCAGAGAATAAGAATCTGGCAGTCCACTCATCTTTTATGCAAGATCTTCATTTTTCATAGATTTATATTCTGTCTGATGCATTTGTTTTAAAAAGGCGGTAAACACTACCTGATATGCTTTGGTTTTAGGATGTGTTTGTCATCTGGTGGTCTCATTGTTAAGACAGATGCCATAAAACGTGACTTTCCAGCATGCATTTCTCTAAATTTGAAGGAGAAATCTTATTCTCTTTTGTAATAATTTGCATTATTTGATAAACAACTTCCACAGCATAAACCTTTCGGTAACAGCCGTGTGCTGGGAGGGTTTTTTATCTGAACTAAAATGCATCATATTATATTTACTTTGCTATCTGGATGTAATCATCGGTTGGGCGACTGAGCAGTTTTTGGAGCCAGCCAGCCGAGGTAAACAGCCAGTTGTACGCTGTAATCATGTGACTGCAGAGTTAGTTGGGGCAACCTACGTAATAAGCGTGCAGCATTGCACTTGGCTTCTTGCCCCCATGGCTAAAACACCGACACATGCACACACAGACACACCACAAACTTTGTTATATCATCCTCCTACCTCTGCCCCGCCTCCACGGTTGTGTTTGACACAGATTGGACCAGGAGATAGTGGAACATATGCCCTAACAATAGGGGATTTGTTTTCTCTCACTTGCATCTTCTGATCTAGTTTGTGCTGACCAGTTCAACAGATCCTTTGGCATGTGCACATGGTGACAGAGTGCTACTAGTGTTTCCACAATTCTGGTGTTTCTTTTGTTTTTACTGAGATTTAACTCCTTTATTGGACGCAGTCTTCTGGTGCTGACACTTAAACAGGAGAGGCTGCTTTGCTGTAAGTCTGATGCAGCTTTGGTAATGGATGCTGCTGTGATGATTGAAGCACAAGACATATGTTTAATGAAGACAAACTATTACAGCATCACAAAAAACCCTTTGAACATGGGATGGTGATTCCTCCTTACCACTCTTTGATGAAAACATATGTTGTGATATTTTTTGCCATCATCTTGAGGCACTATTCATCAGAGTCCACTAATCTGTGAAAGCTGCCAGCGTTCCCCAAACCATCCCGACTTGTTCGCATGACATTAAGGAAAATAATCGTTACACGTTTGAGATTGGATCGTTTTATTTCCGTGCATCAAACGATACTTGTTGGATGTAAATGACGCTTTAATGCCTCCTGATTCTACTTTCTGGAATACAGCAACTCTTTCATTTTAAGTTGATTAAAGACCCACGAGGTCTGTGAGTGCCGCACTGCGAGCCTCTTCATGTCATCCCCATGTGTGTCTCATCTTCCTCTTATGTAATATTTAGGACATTTTTCTCTTCCTCTGTGTCTGCTAGAGCTCGCTCCAGATAACATTTGACAACAGTCTCCAGTTAACTGCTGCCTCTGCAATAGACAGCGTGACCTGTACTGACCAGTCAGGGAACCGAATGGTAAGAAATTGTTCCCTGTTACCTGTTAAATGTTCTCTATTGTTACTAAATTGCTTTGTTATGTAATTGTCTTGCTCGTGTGTAGAGACATTGTGTTTTGACAAGTATGCTGCACGGTTTTGGTGTTTGTTTTTTTTTTCCCAGATAAGTTTAATCAAGTGAGCTTATAGTTTAAAATAACGCAGGAACATATGAGTGTATGTGGTGTGTGTCATCCTTATTTTGTTTTGCAGGTTTTACACTGTAAATGTCGGGTGGACACTGTAACATTTCCTGTGATGGTCACCCAGCAGTCACCTGCTGCCGTTTCCACGGAAACCTATCAAATCACTACATCACCAATGTTGGCAAAGGTACTGAAGGACTGAAGGATTTCTAGGATTTGTATACAGGAGGGACAGCCTCTAAAGCACATAGGAAAGAGGATGATTTGCATTGTTATGCAAATGTCGGATCTTACACACACATACTGACACACACAACTCTCGTCGGATTCTGCCATCACCACAGCTGTACAAAGATGGGAAATGGTTTCTATGCTAAATAAGCCAATGCACAAAACATTAAATTGCTGAAAGTGGTCAATTATGAACATTGTATTGTGTCATAACTCTGCACTATTGATTGAAGTGTGACATGTGTAATGCATGCACATTATTCCTTTTGCATCCAATGTCTTGCTGTGCCTGCCTTGTCTACAGGTGGTGGTGCGCCTGGAGGAGGTGGAGGAGGAGGGCCTGCTGATATCTTGGACTCTTTCCAAGCAGCCATCATTTTCTCTGACCGTGTCCTCCTGCAAACTGCAGAGACAGGTAAGAACATTTGATACTGATATGCCTGCAGCCAGTGAAGGTGTAATCTTTTTAAACTGCTCAGTCTTTACAGACTCAATGCTTTTATGCCTTTCAAAATGAGGCACATGCTGGAATTTTTTTAATAAATGTCAATCAACATGTAATGTTTTGCTTGTGTGTCACTCTTAAGCCCATTTAACTCATGATGCGTCATGAAGGGGACGCTACTGCTGAGTTACGTAAACCCATGTCCAGGCCTCGTTTGACAAATGCAGCAGCAAAGTTAATCAGAGAAATAAATATTTAGCAACACAATGCCTTTTATTTCAGAGGAAAGACATACTTGCACCGATAGGGAGTGAAAGAAACAGAAATAATTTGTTAAAGCTGCAGCTTGTTTTTACACCACATCGTGGTCCATCTTCAGTGAGAACAGTTGCTTTTTGCACTTCCAGGGCACCGAGAGTGAGGCAGACCTGGACACGATCAGAGGAATGATAGAGGACACTCTTTTCAGCACTCAGCCAGCTATGGTTCTCAATCTGAAGATGTGTGCGTCCACTCCTTTGGTGAGAAATTATTTTCCTGTGTGTGAATGAATGAGAATTTTGACCCACTGAAATTGAGCTATAGTTATATGAAGAATAAAGTTTATTCTTACACTATCTTCCTGTTTCTTAAGTGAAAAGCTAAACTAAAATGCACTGACACAGCAAGGCAAGGTTATTTGTATAGCACCAAAGTGCTTGTTGGGGAGAGTGGCCTCTTTCCTCTAACAAGAGCATGGCAACATTGCATAGGTTTCTCATATTAGATTGGAATTAATTTTCATCTGTTGAGGAAGCAATGAATGTTCATGATTTACTGAAACATAAAACCTTATAATAAATATGAGTTTTGCATCCCTTCTGCCTCAGATCAATGTCAATGGAAAATGTCATTGTAAAGGTCAAGATTATCCCATTGATGCCTGAATATATTTCCACTTATGAAAAAATCCCCTTGGGTTTTTGCTTTCAATGAGATGCTAATGGGACAAAGTTAATTTGACTACAACACATGAAATAGATGTCATTTTAGATGCGATGCAAATGAGCAGCAACATGCATGTGGAAAATAATGGTAAAAAGCTCCTGTTACCTGTTATCTCAAGAGAAAAGTTATTTTTAGTATTTACAACTCTCATGACTGCCAAACTATCATAAACAACTACAATAACATATAAAAAAACACATTATAAACACAAACACAAGGGATGAACAAGAACAAACACATTCAGTGTGACTGTCCTTTCAAAGAGAACATTGCATTGAGCGTGAACTGATTCACCTTCAGGTAGAACATCTTGCCAAACTGGACCCACTTTCGCAAAGTTCTGCTGCTTTATAGTCTCCTAGGTGACCGTCTGTCTTTTTCCTTTGGGAGGAGCAGCTGGCTTCCCTCATCTGCAGCGCTGGTGCTCTAAGGTGCACGATGAGTCCCATCAGCATCTTCATCACTGCTGCTGCTGTTTTTATCACCTGGTGCAGAAAAAAATGTTCCGACATTTTTATTAATTTAATGTTTATACAGAGTTACACCCATGAATATCACAAACAGGATAATCTGCACAGTATGATTTTAGAGTCACCTGGTTCAGGAGTGTAATTTCTCACTTTTTCCACTTTTACTGAGACAGCTGTCACCAGGTGGAGTTCTGGGTGGAGGTCCTGGTGGCTTTTCAAAGAACGATGCTGCATTCATTTTTACATATACAGATCCCACCACATTATTTCTGCTATGTTTATAGATATGAGGTAGAGAGACAGTTTTTTTTATCTTGTTTAGACAGGTAGTATGAAAACCTGGATGCTTAGCAGCTCCAGCTTTCCTCTCTCATGCTGTTATATATTGTTCGCGTGAACTACGGTGTAGAGTTTTAGAATGGCAGCTTTTACAGAAAATGTGTGTGAGTGTTGAACACCAGCTAAATATGGCACCTTATTTGCAGCTACCGTGGCAGACGAAGGTTTTCCATTGTGGGTGAATGTATCAAATTAGCATCACAGCGATCTGGTCTAATATCTTCAAAAAATATGGGTCATAGGTGCTTCACTCTTTTGTGGTAATAATAAAATACACAATAAACCTGTAGATATTTTTTATCTTAGCACAACTTACCTTAGATTAGAAAGTTTTTCTTCTGATAATGCAGATGTAGTAACCGTAGAAAACTGGAAATGGATGATGCTCCATCGCTGACTGTTCCTATAAGAAGCTAACGCTTGCAAAAGGTTCCTTGCTATGTGTTAGAAGTGAATACTGAATGTATTTTCATTGCATTTGGAGCAGAGGCAGTTTAATGCAAATTTGCTACAATTGGCATAAAGCTGTTATCGGCTTAAACCAATTTATAATTAGCTCTGCGCTGTTTTCTGTGCACATTAGCAGCCCCCAATGGATCACCTATCAGTGGGACTGAACTCTGCCCCCCAGACTGTCATGGTGAGACGGCTCCTCCTCCGGCAGCTTAGGGTGACCTTAAGCAAAGGTCAGATATTCATCTCTTAGCGTCAGATCATTTCTGCCAATCTTCCTGCAGAGAACTGAACTCTGACTGTGTCGCTGTGTGCTTTCAGGGCAGTGGTCCAGATCTGTTGAGTTGTGCTGTGTCCTGAGCCTGGACCAACCTTCTACAGAGAGGAAAACCCGCTTCCTGCCTATGCCCGCAAACCCTGACACATCACTTGAATGGAGTGAAGAAATTACTCTGTAAGGTGACACACGGGGCCTCAAACTAACATAAAAGTGTTTCGTGTCAGTCTGCTTCTGATGATTTGTGAAATAGTTTTTCAAAACAACACTTTATTTCCATTTATGGCATATTTCTGCAGTTAGATCAAATCTGCTGAAACCACACCCAGAAGGTTGTGTTAATCAGTAACAGCCTTTGCCCCACAGGCACCCTTACATGACTGTCTGTGTGATAATAGGGCCTGGTTAGCCCAGACTTTTTAAAACAAAACAACAAAAAGACAGAAAGAATCTTGCTTGGTGATGCCCGTATTCACATGGGACCTGTCATAGTCCTAAAGTGACCTGCCTTGCCGTCACCACAGATCACAATCTTAAACTTAACAAGCAGATCAACTGTGTTTAAAAGTAGCGTTATATCATCTTTTGTCTATTAACCAAAGTCAAAACGCTCCATCATTTAGTCTAGAAAGCTCCTGTGCACCAGACGGGTTTTCCATGACTTCAGCCCCGCTGTATGTTTTAAGTCTAGGCCCGGTTTCATAAATCAGTGTAAGTCACTGCTATATAGATGCTCATAAACATAACCTTTGGCTCAGATGCTTCTCAGCCTCTGGCTGGGTGTGCGTATCAAAACATCACCAAAATGCGCTTTTTCAGTGCGTACCCCGATTATGCAATTACCCCGATTAGAACACATTACACAGGTCCAAAAATGAGCTAAAATGTTTAAAAAAATGCTCCAAAACACCAGCAGTACGGGCGCTGCTACAGAAAGAAACAGAGATTCCTGCAGCTTAAATGTGAGGCTTCCTGTTTCATTTGAATATTCGGTAAAAGCTTAAATATGGTTATAAAAAAAGTAATGAAATAAGATTATGTTTCAGTAAATAACTGCTCTGTAGTTCATTACTTAAGCAGGTGTCATTAAACTAGTCACTTGACTAAAACAAACACCGTTACCTTTAAATAAAAAAATTTGAAGAAAAATATTCGATACAGTTTTAAAAAGTTTCATAGAGTTTATTTCAACTGGTGCTTATCTGCATAATTGCAAATGTAGAGAGAAAAAGGGATGAGGTATTTTTTAAAACAACCTAACCTGACTGGTCTCATTCCTTTCGGCGTTGTTACCTACTACTGAGATGTTTCGTTTTTCCAGAAGCTTCTACAGGATCTATTCAGCCTTATGGAATTAAAGCCTCACTGTAGTACATGT
This sequence comes from Kiunga ballochi, assembly GCA_037177335.1. NCBI lineage: Eukaryota > Metazoa > Chordata > Actinopteri > Atheriniformes > Pseudomugilidae > Kiunga > Kiunga ballochi. The sequence continues at coordinate 7,049,875 of JBAMIG010000016.1, read as the reverse complement.
GGATATAACAAAAATCCCTTCTTTTATTTGAATACCTGAATGTCATCAAAATGTTTTGGTCAAAATTTAAATATTAAGTCAGAAAAACAAAGAAAGGCATAAGAAACTTTATTATAAATATAATTTACTGTTAACATTTACTGTTACAAGCAGTTTATGGAACAATTCTTCAGATTTTCCTGATTTCGGGGCCTTAAGGAAAAAATAAACTGGATTAAATCTGATTAATTAAAAGATGTGACACTTGTTTCCTGTCTGTTGAAGGGAGCTTGGTCCAGAAACCAGAGAGCTCAGAATGAGGCTTTTGGAGCGGAGTGGCACGAGGGAACGTAAGTGGGAGCTCAATAGCAATTTGCTACTGGCTGCTGGCCAAACGCTTATCAGCAAGAACGTTTAGACTGCTTAAGCAAAATCATCCAGCACTAAAATGCATTGCTGGTAAACTCACTGTGTTGTGTTTGGCAGAATTTGCTCCTAACAGTAAAAGGAGAACATGTAGAGTTTTATATGTAATTAGGCTTTTTTTACTTTTGTTATATCTGGGCAGAATTTCTGACTGGTCAAGCTGCCATCGCCTTGAACCTCCAAAGCAAAATTCCCACTGGACAACATGTGCTGTCCATTAGCCCCGGCCACGGCTTGGCACCAATCGCCACCGTCACCACTGAGGTGAGTGACGAGACAAGTTGCTTTCGGTAATACGACTGTTTAAAGTGTAACGTTAAATCATGGTTCATCAGGCAAACTAGAATTTAGCTCAAAGTAAACAGGATGAGAGCTTTATTATAAAGGATTCAGAATTTATTCTGTCGGATCTTGCTTGTTTATTTTGCACCATTTTGGTTATTTATGCATATAACTATTTTATCTTATTTGGGTCTGCATGCCGTAACCTTCAGGACATGCTCTGCAAACTATTGCACCATCCTCCTCCTGTCAGACATTTTATTTGCTCTGATAAATGTGAGCATTAGTCTCTTTTTATTCTCTTCTCGCAGTTGATATACATTGAAACAGAGGAGTCTCGCAGTCCCCACAATACTTTGCCACTCCGCTCCTCACTCACCCCCACCAAGAAAGTTGACGTGGACCGAACCATCATGCCAGATGGAACCATTGTCACCACCGTCACAACTGTCCAGTCACGACTTAAACTTGACCGCAGCCCAGGTAAATCTAGACATCAGCTGCTTCATCGGGTTGTGGATGCTGCACAGCAACAGATAAATATGTGTGGTTGTAATAACAGTGCCTGCAGATAAGACACGATTCCTTTCAGGCGATTCCCCGATGCGTTCTCCGTCCAAAGTGGAAGTGGCTGAGAAGAAATACACTGTCCTGTCTGAGAGCAGAGGCAGCGGCAGCAGCCCGAACCCGAGCAGTGAGTTTCAGACTGAAAACAAGATGTTTTACATAACAGATGCAAAGTAGGATAAGCAAAAAACAGCAGCGTAACACGAGCTGAGAGGAAAGTTTGAACAATGACCGAGACAAAAGATGCTTTTCAAAGGAATGTGCAGCGACACAAGCAGGAAATCGGCCATGTTTGTTAGCAAAGCTGGATTCTGAAGTTTAGCAGTGTAGCATCTATTTACTCATTTGTGTTTTTGTTGCTCAGAGAGCAGTCGCCTCTCTAATGGCCTGGATCCTGTTGCAGAAACAGCTATCCGGCAGCTGACAGAGTCTGCGTCCAAAGCAGCACGAAAGACGCCAACGAAAAGGAGCACACTAATCATCTCTGGCGTGTCAAAGGTCAGAAAGTGGCTACTGTGTCCTGCAGTCTGTGTCATTGCAAGTAGAATATTATCCCATCATATTTCACTATTACTCAGTAAAGCTTTATTTATATGACATCATTCAAACACAGAATGTAGACAAATAGAAAAATAAGACAAAAACACTTCCTAAAAGCTATTTATATGACACTACTAGGAATGTGAAATTGACTCTGAGCCCATGCAGTGTGAGTGACATCTAAATTTATGCCACAGCCCCCCTTAGGATCACTTTGTTGCAGAATGAGCCTTCTGACCTGATTTTGGTGGAAACATGCTCAGTGTTCAGAGCATTTTACACAACATTTACTGGAATTTTCTGTTCCTATGAATGCTGAATGTAAGGATCCTGTTAATCACGAGGCTGTGCATTACAAGTGCTTTTTATACATATAATGTACATGGAAATGCCAGTCAGTCTGTTTAGGCCTGTGTTTTCAGTGTGGATAAACGTAACCATGACATTTTCTGATTCTCATCAGGTTCCGCTCACAGAGGATAACTGCATGTTATCCAGCGGCTATGCAGCAGCCATGGACGCAGCCATGCATGGCAATCATTACAGGGTGGGACATCACCAGGACCCAGATGAAACCACACCTTCTGATGTGTCGGAGCGTCCGTCAGTGGAAGATGTGGAGTCGGATACTGGTTCTGCTGGTGCCTTGGAAACCCGCAGCCTCAAAGACCATAAAGGTAACGCAATGTTCCCAGCTTAGTTAGAATCAAGAAGCTTTGCTGCTAAGATGAGAGTCAAAAACTGAAATTATCACACAAAGTTCAGCAATTCAATTTTAATTGAGAGATGATAACATGTTATTTTTATAAAGTAAAATTTTAAATAATCCATTGATTTTTTTTTGTTTGAATCTTTACATATTGTTGCTTTGCTTTCTGATTGTAGATTTTCCATGCGAGCAAATGCTCTAAAGCCTTACATAACATTGACTTCAGTTTAACATTCATAAGTATAAACTACCTGGTAGCTTACTGTGCAGATGCTGCCCTCTGGAGGCTGGATTGCAGCAAACAAATGCATTTACAGATATAACACACAATTATATCTAAAGCTTTTAAACATGTACCAAAAATGTATTTGTTGACAAATTTAGAAAGTAAAGTGTAGTTATTTAATTATTAAGAGTAAAAAAAAATCATGGACTTTTTTTCAAACAATAAATACAAATAAAACCTGCAAAGGAATGGAGCTCTGATTAACAGGAAACATGACCTTTGTGAGGAGAGTTGATGATTTATGTGACTTTAATTCACTCTGTTTTACTAATTTCTCACCATAACCTAATTTAATAGCTGCTAGTAGACACAATATGAATAATCACAACTGTTAAATGAAAAGTCAGTTCAGTACAAAAAGGATTTTGACTGTTTTCAGTCTGGTGTACCTCTCACCCGTTGATTACTGGGATAGGCTCCAGCGACCCGCCGCAGGATGGGAAATGGATGGATGGGTGTTTTCATTCTGTTGTGTCTACCATTTCAAACTTTCATGGGAAAAACTTGAAAGGTTTGAAAATGGAAACATACAGGTGGCCAAGAAAGATGTCAAATTGAGATAAAAACATAGAGCAATATGCATGAAAAACAAGAAATATACAAGAAAATCAATGAAAATCCATCAAGCAAAACACATTTCAAGACTTTAGAAACTGGCTGGAGGAGATTGGTCATATAAACAAAAAACTAACAAAGTATTAACACCTAAGTAGAAAAATAGAAGGTAACATTAGGTTAAAGTAAAACAATTATAATGTGAAGACATTTACATCATGATTTATCACAAGTTTACGGAGGACAGCGAGGTGTTGCAGGTAGGATGAAAGAACAAAAACATATTTCAGGTGAGTTCATGTTTTAAGATTTGAAAGCCAAAAATGTCTAAATATAGAATTTATCATCATTTATATGATTTGTTTGTTTCTAAACAGCTGAATAAATGTGCTCCAAATGTGCACATTGCATCTTTGCCAGTGATAGTAAATGATTTCCAGTTGACTAAATTAATCTGTAATAACTCATTCACAAGGCATTGACTTCATGCAGACTCCCAAATCTACAGTAATAATTTGTATTTTGATCCCATGATGTGATGCCATAATGGCTTGATGTTTACTGTTTACTTCCCGCAGTGGGCTTCCTGCAGAGCGGCACAAAACTGTTGTTCCGACGACGACACCGAGAGAAGGAGTCCTGCCTCAGCCAGTCCCACGAAGACATCTCCAACATGGGCAACAACTTTGCCGCCGCAGCTACAAACAGCAACCGTAAAAAGTCCGGCAGCTTCTCCCGGCGCATCATCAAGCGCTTCTCTTTCCGCTCGTCCGGTAAATCCAAAAACAAGGCGGCAGCTACAAATGGAGGCGCGAGCTCGGTGGATAACTGAATATCACAGCGTGGCTCGTAGTGTGTCGTTCTGAGGCCTCCTCCATAACTGTCAGGGTGGCAAATAGGCTGATCTGAATACCGCAGGCGGGTTGCCACCACTACTTTCTAAAGAGAGGATACAGCGTCATCTTTGCAAACAGCTTGATGCACCTTCATGTGAGATGATGTCACTGAGAAATTTATGGGAGTTTTTTTGTTTGGATATGCTGCTCTGCAAGAAGAAGGAAACATTTGTGTACAATTTGAACACAAGCAACAGTGTTTGATTGGGAACGGTGGTGGAACTCTCCTTGACTATTTAATTATGTAAGACGACTATCTGATGTTACCTGTTGCACTTTGGGCCAATTTTCTTTTTATTATTTTTTTTAATCTGCACATTTAATTGGTTGTAAAAAGATAATTTATTATAATGTGGGACTATTTATTTTACATCGCCAAATGAGGTTATTTTAGTTGCATTGCACTTCTAAATGGAGAAAATGATGTTTGTTTTTCCACATTAATGTAATTATGAGGACATCATTTAAATACTGTTAAGTTGATAAATTCCTGTCTTGGTTTAGCTGTAATGTGCATTCTTTATTGTTTAGAAACGTTTTGCAGATCTTTTATCTTATACTGAAATCAAAAGGACACATTTTTGCTGTAATTTTGTGGAATATTATAACTTGACTTTGCTTTTTGATAATGCAGTTAGGCAGCATATTTAGATTTTTTAAACAATGAGTTTAAATTAAAACAAGGGAAAATATCAAGAATAAATATCAACATGATCAGGTACCGTCTTGGCTCTGCCGAGTTTAATAGAAACGCATCATTATATTATTATCAACCAAAACTGAATGTTTATTTTAAGACTCTCACCAAAAAAACGCTGATATTCTAATATAAGTTCACATTGGTAGAGGAAACTAAATAAAACCTTTGACACTTTAGGACTTTATCATCCAGGAATATTGTGAAAATGAGTTTAAAACCTCTGAGTGTATGAAGAAAGCTTGACTCTTCTCAAGTCTGAACATTAAATTACTACAAACTACACAGATATAAAAACTTCTATATTGTGTAAAGCTGTACAGATGTTTTTGGCCAGTTGTGTTTTGTTTGGAGAAAATGAAATGATTTTATCTGACTGCAATAATTGTGGGACCTCAGAACAACCAAACTGAATTAATCATCAGGGTGTGTCTATTTCAGCAACAGAGAGAAGTGAAAGTGTTGGAGTTCACAAAATACAATTATTTTAGTGAGCTGAAGAAATTAACAAAGTTGCTTCTTTGTCTAAAGGCACAATGAGGGAATATATATGTTTGTGGCTGCAATCTGAAACAAAAATGTGAAATTTAACATATATTTGACTGGTGTTGTTTTTAAAATGTAATTTATTGCAAATAAATTATTTTTCAAGCATTAGCTACTTAGTTTGTTCACCTGATTAGGATTTTTGCCTGTAAGGTTGTGTCTGTGTGTATTTGTGCTGAAGAGAGTTTAATTGAACATTTAATTTGTCGGACATTTTGGAAGACCTTCATCAGTTCTGATGGAGATAGGGGGAGATTTTCCTTAATTGTTTAGAGTTAATGACTCTTTAAAAGTCGTACTTCTATGTCTTTCTCATTCGTGTGACCATTGTTTATAAGTTCACTTGTATGCGTAGGCATCGTCAATATCCGTGGGTGAGAGAAGACATCCCAGACCTCGTCTTCTATCAAGCAAATGTGTCTCCATATAGGCCGTTCACACCAGATTTTAACATTGTGCACTTCAAAAGTGTGTCTTTTATCATTAAGATGCAGGGGAAGGGGTGTTGTGGCCCATGGGTTGACTCAGTGTACTGAACCACTCATCTGTTGAGTCATTGTTGGTTATAAATCATCCGTGAACATAATTTTAAATGCACAATTTGCCTTCTACAGATGCATCTACAGATTGATGTTTAATCTTGATTTTTTTTTGTTTGTGATTGTGTTTTGTTCACTGTACATTTGGATTAAAATGTGCTTTGATCAGAATCACATGATGTGATCAGTAAACTGCACAATGACAGCAAGTTTGGCTCCAAATGATGATAGAATTTGTGGGCTACTTTATTTTTATTGTCTTCGAGGAATACATGCAACTTTCAGGATTAAAATGCATTATCATTGTGTACTCAAAAGAACTAAAGATCAATTTTTAGATTTTGGTCAGTATGGTATCTGGTTACTGGGAGGAGGGGTGCAGATACTGCTTGTTTACTGCACCATCTGCAGAATAGAAAGGGGGTCATGAATATAAGAAAAAGGGAAAGCAAATATTATTAAAACAGAAAGTAGTAGTAATAAGCAACTTCTTTGATAAAATACAGTCAAATTTCAATTATTAAATTTGTATTTTGGTGTATATAGAATTGAATACAATGGTCAATCATTTAGAACTTAAAGAGGAAGTAACTATAAGTATTTTCAGTGATAAAAATTCAAAAAGCTTAAAATAACATTATTTTCTGCACAAAGATTTAGAAGCTGAATTATGCCCATTTAAACATGCTAAATGTTGCTGTCAATCGTGTTTATCAGTTAAATTGACAGACTGGGGACTTCTATGTGGTCGATCAAAATGAGTAAATAGACTTTTTTTCAGCAGAATCGACTGTGGCGCCAAAATTTTAAAGCTGGAGGGAGGACACTCGATTGGACAACTCTGCTCGCCTAACCCAATCATAATGAGCAGAACAAAGCAGTACCCAATCAGCTTTGTTTATTCTAAGAACAGTGATTGGTTCAGGTGCATGATGTTCAGATTCACGATTGGTGACTTCTACTTCCTTTTGCCCAAATCCCACCAATAAAATTAGACCTTGTAGAGCCTCCACACCAATCATGTTTTAGGGCGGGACAATCACCGGGGTTTATATCCAGGTCGTCGGTACATTTGCTTCCTATCTTTTGAAGATTAATAGTTTCTCTGTATCGCTTCTGTTGGAAAAGAGCTTATCAACAATGTCCGGAAGAGGAAAGACCGGAGCAAAGGCCCGCGCTAAGGCAAAGACTCGCAGCTCTCGTGCTGGTCTGCAGTTCCCAGTTGGCCGTGTCCACCGTCTTCTCCGCAAAGGAAACTACGCTGAGAGAGTGGGCGCCGGGGCCCCGGTTTACCTGGCCGCTGTCCTCGAGTATCTCACTGCTGAGATCCTGGAGTTGGCTGGCAATGCTGCGAGAGACAACAAAAAGACCCGTATTATCCCTCGCCATCTGCAGCTAGCAGTTCGCAATGACGAGGAGCTGAATAAACTGCTGGGCGGCGTGACCATTGCCCAGGGCGGTGTGCTTCCCAACATCCAGGCCGTCCTTTTGCCCAAGAAGACCGGCCAGGCTGCACCGAGCTCCGGCAAGGCGGGAAAAAAGTCTTCCTCCCAGTCTCAAGAGTATTAGCTATGCTAGCTAAAAACTCGAACCCCAAAGGCCCTTTTAAGGGCCACCACAGTTCAAAAAGACCAATGTCCTGGTTATCTCGTTTTACAATGTTTATTATTTAAGAATAAACGGCGTCTTTTGTAAACGTTGTCTGGTTTGACTTCAAGTGAGTTAACTTTACCAATATGGTATGCTTATCTGATGTGATCCGTTTAGATGCAGTGTATGGCTCTTTAAGCGGACCAATATGTCTTTACCTGCACGACTATGCAATTTGATGGTAAATAAAGTTTGAAACGACCAAAATAGCAGAGGATATCACTATGCACGTCTGCTAATTTAAACCGAAATCATTGTATGAAGTCTGTTAAATCTGACGGTAAAAGCAAAGAAATGCACCTCAAATTTCATCACTTGCTGTTAGGTTCTAGGTTAACAATCTGAAAGGAGAAACATGTTGTTAGCCTGTGTCAGAGCACACGTGTGACCTTAATGTGGCTAGAAATGTTCTAACGGTGCAGCTCCAGGTGTTTCCTTCCTGCTGCAGGAAAATACAAGCCTGAGCAGTCGTGTGTAAATACAACTCTTGTTCTACAGTTGCATTAAAGCATTGCCTATATTTACAGAAAATATGGCAGTTTCTTTAAGGAGGCATCTACAAGTAAGGTTTTATGCTCTTTGTGTGCAAAAGGTTGATCGAAGGCCTCCTTACACCTGCAATAAAAATGCAGTAGGCTACATTGATGAAGTTGGAAATGCTGCACGTGACACATTGCATGAAAAAACATCAAGAGTCTTTTATTTATTTGCTGTTTATCACATTTGCATTAGAAGTGAAAGTCAGATGTTGAAACTTATAAAAGGATGCTGTTCACTGACTCTTCCACCAGGGGCTGACTGTTTATCATGTTAAAATACACATGTGAGGTTATCCCTATGTGTTTCACATAAGTAACCAGGGATGAGAGCTCAACTGCATCCAACGTGTTTGCATTTCAACTGACCAAAATGACAGATGAAGACATTTATTTAAAATGAACACAAATGATAGCAACCTATGTATGTATGTATGTATGTATATATAAACTGAGAAACTTTGTATTTTTCATATCTATATGGAATGTGGTAATTTATTTTCCTCTGTTTTCTTATTGCATCTCAGCAGAGCAGCATGCACATATATCACCCAGCTTTAGATTTTTTAGTGGCTAAAGCAGCATGATGCAGCAAGCTTGAACCAAGCCCAGGACAGCCTGAACCAATTACCCAGCCTTGACAACGTGTCCAACACCAACATCCAGGCTAAAAATTCCAGCCCAGAAGGAAAAATCCAGTGTCCATCGGGTGTGATAGCTGTAATTTTCTCACTGAGCGCTATCAAGAGCTCTAAATTTACCACACTCTCTCTCTGCAGCTGTTTGTGGTTTAAATACACTTTTGGGTCAACAGCATTTTGATGGTATTTATGTCACTTTAAACATACAGCACCTTTTCTAAGTTATAGAAACCAAACTCTGAAAAGGAGTAAGGGTTTTATTCACAGCAGGACTTTTCTTTTTTGTTACAACTAGACAAGCTAAGAGTTTTTTCAGCTCTTTGGAAGATAAGCATTTAGTTTAGTCTGTGCACAGTGTAGATATCTAAACAATGTATCTAATCTGTTCAGAGACAGCGTAGCAGACTTGGATGGGAAAAGGAATGATAAGGCAGTTCTCTGGCGGGAGGGATGGACCTGGCAGAAAGATGTAGGCGCACACCAAAACATCGCTTTGAAAGTGATTCAACAGCATTGGAAAAAGGGACAGCATGTCTCCATCCTTAAGACAACTCAGAGACTCTTCGCATGAGAATTTGGGAGTCTGTTTTTAATCTTTGGACCAAATCTTTCCACAGAGGAGAAAATGTTCCTCTCTTGCTCGGGTAATTAGAAAAGCAAAAATAATTCTTGGATGCAAAAGATGAAAAAAAAAGATTATGTGGCTATTGTGTAAGTCTGTTTAAGTCTAGCATGACCCAGTTATATTCCACTCACCATGCAGTTTTGACCCCTTTATTATGAGTGTTTAAATCTTTTAACATTGCCCCTATTAGCAGACAATTTCACATAAAATGTTACAGACCAGTGGGATCAGGTGGAAGACATCTCAGACAGATTAGGAGTCTAAGCCAAATGGCTTTGTGAATGGACACTTTTATGCATGTGTAAGATCAGGGTACCTTTGGGGCTCAGCCTTCCACTAATGTGCTTTGGCGGATTTACAGGACAATTAAGTAGGCTACTTCTCTGCCATGCTTGTGCGATGGACACGTTGCTGAGTGAGTACGTTGGTAATTTCACCAGTTTTTCATTTTTGTGCGATGGAGCAGTTTATTCACGTGCAGATGTGATGGACTGATAAGGTGTGAGAGAGGAGTGGGCTGATGTCACAAAGGAGATGCTGCATCTGTTAAGTGGGCGATTCATTGTTGTTCATTGCTTTCTTCTGTTTTCTGAGTAGTTTCTGGTTGGTCAAATGATGTGAGTTGAAGCTTTTCTATGTGAAAAGGATTAGAAACTAATTAGAAGTTTAAAATGGCTTGTTATAAAATTGCTGCAAAGTCTTTGAAAAAAGCTTGAAACAACTGATTTTTCACCGCCCTCCTCCAGCAGGGTTTTCTCGACCTGAGTTCATGCAGCATTACTTTTAGCAGCCCACAAACAGCTATGGTTACATTTAAGTTTAGGTCAGGATCAGGGCAAAGGTCACACTTGGATCTGTTGGGGTTTGTGTATGGGGCAGGGTTTTGTGTGTGGAGAGGAAGTGTTGTCTGATTACCTGAATTTATAGCCCCTGTGTTCATAAGCGAGGGAATGGAAACTGAAGTTCTTTTCTGCTCTTAACATGTTTTTCTTGATCCTATTGGAAAATATCATGAGGTTGTAGAAATATGGAAGCAGAAATTGTAGGTATTTAGGAATTGGCCACTGCCATGTTGTGATAATTTGACTAAACTTTGAGTCCGACATTATAACTGTTGAAAAAATATACAAAAACTGCTCATGATATTTCATCTAATATGTCATATCAGTATAATTTTGTATACAAAATGACTTTGTTTGTTGTTGTGTGGTCTCTTTAATCTGCTGCATTGAGTTTATGCTCATCCTCTCAGCTGTAATCTCCACATCATCACTAGAAAAACTTACTTGCATCTTCAAGCTTCAACTGTCTGCAGTCCATCTGGTAACTTAGCTGCCTCTTGTTTATTTGTTGTTACTTTCCTCAGTGAGTCATTGGCTGCTTCACTTCCTCCATCTCCACTCCCCAGCCATGGGAAAAGTCTTTAGAGATCAATAGTGAAGTTTTTATCCCACTCTCCTCGACTCTCTTTGTGTTTATCTGTAAGCCAAATAATTTCCCGAGGGACATCTGGAGAGATGCTCACATGTGTTCCACTTCCTGTGGAACTATTTCCCTGTCCTATCATCACAACGTAGCAAGAAAAATAGCTGCTTTATTCAGTGGGATATCACTAAATTAATAAAAAAATTGTTGTTCAGCAGTTTCCAAGAGTGGAAATACCCTCTATTCCACTTCATTGCATCAGTTTTACAGCACTCAGAATGGGAAGTCAGCGGGTGAAAGGTTTGTTCCATCTCCCACTCACACATGTTGTTTCCATCATGGATCAAACACCTGAATAGACTGCCCACCCCTCTGCAGTGGTTACTCAGAGCGCTCAAACTATTCAAATTTTGTCTAACAGGAATAAAATGACATTTCCCCGAAGGACCAGTGCAGAAATGGAGTCAACAATGAGGAAATCTGAGCTTGTTTTGAAGGGCAGTGTGGATGCATGCGTGGTCCTCTTCTGCTGTGTGTGACTCTGATAGGATGTAATTCTGCACCGGGATGGGGAGGAGAAGGGGCTGGGAGGAGGGAAATAGCAGAGGAACTCAGTGAGTGAATGAAAAAAGCAAGGAGCAAGACAAACGATAATGTGGACAAGGTCCTGTGAATTAATCATCTGCAGACAAACCCATGGACCTACCTGCTGTCTGGACTCAGTCAGAATAGAGAGATGGTAAGAGCTGCATGTCTGCCAGACAAGTAAGTAAACTCACGAGTTTAGTTGCCTGCACTCATACTAGTCTGCGTTATGTTACATAGAATGACCATCTTACTACTTTATTATTTGTTTTAGCTGTAAACTCTTCCCGTTAGTGAAAGTTAGCTCCCAGCCGAAGTCTTTAAAAAGTAGCAGTCCAGACTGTGTAGCTGGCAGTATCTATTTTCAGAAGCTCATGGCAACTCTGAAGGGCATAGCTGCCTCCATAATGACAGGTTACAGTGCAAGGCCCTGCATTTTCAAGCATATAAACTGTTCTCTGGCCTGGGTGTGTACGTTAAATCACTGGGGTTTGTGGGTGCAGGAGCAAATGTGTGTTTGGCAGACAGAGACACTTTACCCTGCCCACTATCCTGTCCTGCGTCTGAGTGCATGTCTCAAAGAGGGCCAGTGTTGACAGCCAGTGGGCTGACAGAAGAGGCGTCAGGGCTCCAGTGTCAGTACAGAACAGAGGGTACGGTCTGTTCTTCGTGTCACTGGGTCCTCTGAGACCCACACAATGCATTGTCAAATATGTGTGGTTTCACCCGACAGCCTCAATTGGGGTGACGTCAGATGCCAATTGAACGCCACAGGCTAAACATAGAGTCTGACTGCAATGGATGGATTTTGACTTTTCTTTTTCCCTTTTTTTTTGTTTTGTTTTATAAGATTTTACCTTCATTTAAGGCTAGCCATATCCCTGAATATGCCAAAACCCTGGCTCCAAAGACACATACCTAAAAGTTAGATATAACCTGCAGTTTTTATAGTTCTCTTTAGGTAGGCAAAACAAAAACAAAACATCAAGTAGATGTGTATACTCCTGTTGCTCATGGGTAAGGAGATGGGAAAGGACAAGAAAATGTTCTTATGTCATGGGGGTTGCTTATTTGTCTATGTGGGATTTTCTCAGGCATGACTGTTCCCCGTGTGTTTTTGTTTTTCTCCTGTCTGTCGTGAGTCGACAGCTGGATCTAATCTTTAGCCTCTGTCTGAAAGCATAGTGTAAGCATTTGTAAGATCCGAGCATGAGTCACAGTGACTCATTGTCAGAGGAAGCACTGATCTGACTTGTGTGTTCGGCACCTCCATCCAGCAAACCCACTGATATAAAACACTTATCTGATATACACATTATGTATGTGGTTTCATTTATCTGGCTCGTTCATTTGCTAAAGTGTAAAATCCTTTTAGGTAATGGCATAAATCAATGCTGTTTTGTCTACAGTTCTGGAGAAACAATTACTCTGTATAATGGTTTGGTCACATGGGCTAATAACTGGGGCAGAAGGGTTTCTAAGGAAAGCACTGTTCTCATTGTAGTACTGCTCTAGTGGCACTATTCCCCAAGCTCCCATTCATGCCCGAATGCACTGTGTGTGCTTCAGGATCTACATGTGTCAGATGCTTCTGACCGTCCTGCTGACATGGACCGCATGAAGAGGAATAAAGTGGAACATGAGCGACAAACACACCAAGTCTTACAGGTGAGTCCCTTGTTTCAGTGTCAGGAGATAGTACAACAAAGAGGTGATTTAAAGCCATGGAGGCAGCTGAGCTTTTTAAATTTACCCCCCTTATTGCGGTGTTTTAAAACAAGTATGACCGTTTTATAATGATAATTGCTTCAGTGGCAGTAAACTTTGTTTGAACACGGGGTTACTTCCCAGTTCGTAAAATGAAGACGTAGCGATCATAATGAACAGATGGGAGTGCAGGTATTCACCTTTAATGATACACAGGATGATCTAGTTATACTGTAAATGTCCTTTTTACAGATTCCTATTTGATTAATGTTGATGATAAATTCCTGAACAAGTTGTTAATCATCACTCTGGAAATTAAAATAAAGCATTTCCGTACATCAGGAAGTCATACAGTAATTATACAATGAGAAAGATTATTCACATAGGAAAAACATTCAACACTGTTTCAAGTGGAGTGGATTTCCCCAGAGGATCTAATATGCCAAAGTTCAACCATGCAATATCCAGAGAAACAGAACAAACTCCTAAAGTTAAATCTGAGAGTCTACAGCCCCCCACTGGCATGTTGAGTATTATACTTCATAATGCCACAATGACCATGAACTCCTCTGTACACAAAAACCTTGTCATTGCCATTTATTTGACTAAAATAATTTGTATTACTACTATTAGTACTATTTTTATAAGTACAGTATGAGGTAATATGTTGCTTCTCCTTTCATAGAATACTCCTTTAGATCTGATTGAAACAGGAAAATCCCTGAAAGTCCAGGCAGAGCGACCCCACCTGGTTAGTTTAGGAAGTGGACGCCTGAGCACAGCCATTACTTTGCTTCCACTGCAGGAAGGTAAGACATGAATGCAATTTGAGTTTATGTTTCTATGTTGTTCAGTAAAAGTTATTGACCTGTTCTAGGTATGGTCATTCTAATAAGTACTGACATAAACTACATCATTTACATCAAAACATGAAACGAGGGAATATCTTTCATCAAAGGATTTCATCCATTCAGTACTGGGCTTAAAAACAGAAGTGCAGTGGTACATTAATGCTTTTCTGATAGGATATGTGGATGGAGGTCAAAACATAATAAGAGGTTATGATTCGCTGAAAAAACAATCCCTGAGATTCTCAAAGGGGTTAAGGATCGGACTCTTTGGTGACTCAACCATAAATAAAAATGATGTCCCTGAAACATTTTCCCATAATTTGATCCCAATGAATTAGCATTGTCCTCTTGCCATATAGGAAGAAAAGGTGTTTTGCTGGAATAATCTGTACATTCAGATGGTTAGCTGGCCTCATTCTGTGGACACATTATGTTACTGAATATAGATCTGAACAATCCCTGATCATAGCACTGCCTGCATGGGATAGAGGCATGATGTCTACCTAATATGCACCAGGCACCACCTCCCTCTGGAACAGCACATATCAGACCACATGACCATCTTCCATTTCTCCAGAGTCCAATCTTTGTTCTCTCTATTGAAACCGTTATAGCTACTAAACCATTCAGTCACAATCCCCTGAGTTCCCTTGCCTTTTGTGTGAGGAAATGCTCTTACTTTTACTATTAAACATTCACTTTAACACAATTTATTGTAAAGTCTGTAACTGTTAGCAGCAGGAGACACACAGTATTCACCTTCATAAGTGCAGAATTCAATGTGAGACAAGTATTCATCGTGTGGTACAGCTTGTCAGAAGTGATGAATTGGCAACAACTGATTAAACGTCATAGAAAGACACAGTTGCCACTGCACCCTTGTGTGAGTTGCTGGCACCAGCCGTCTTTCAGTAAGTATTTACATTACAGAGGAATAGCAGGAAGAGGGTGTTTAGTGGTGTCCCTGAGAAAAGTCTCCTGGGATTTTCTTTGTTGCTCATCTTCTTTGTATCATCAAACATAAGTAATCCATGTTTTTTAACTCTATTTTTTGCTGCTATATATACATTGTGAAACATAACCCGTGATTCATTTGTACAGTAAACAGCTGAATCTCTAAGCTAAGCACATTTCGTGAAACTAACACCTGTTGCTCAACTTTCAGTCACTCGCTGATCTACTTCAGATACTCCACTTACGCAGCCTTGACCTCAGAGACCCCTCCGGTGTTGGCTTTGAACCACAGACCTAAGATTATTTCATGGAGGCATTCAGGTTTATGCAACTCCTTGGGAAGTGATGCTGAGAGCATGTTTTCTCTGGTTGCAGGGAAAACCACGCTGGGCAGTGAGGGGACAGACATCTCCCTGCAGGGCCCTGGCATCGCAGCTCAGCACTGCTACATTGAAAACCAGTCAGGAAGCATCACCCTGTACCCATGTGGCAACCAGTGCACCGTAGATGGTCTTCCCATCACCAAACCCTATCGCCTTACACAAGGTAGCCCCATTACAGGTGTCAGTGTCACTATAGTAAAGTGTTACATTACTTCACCAAAGCAACATTGACAAAAATTTAGCCACAAGTGAAATGATAAATAAATAACTGTTTGATGTCCTCGTGGGAACATACAGTATATACCCACCATAAAACAGCCACAACAGTCCCGCCCCCTCAGTCTGATCCAAGCCAGCAGCGACACCAGAATGTCATTTGAAGCTGGTGTGTGTAGTAGAGGCAGCAGCTGCCGAGCAAGAATACCTCAGGCTTTGCTTCATTCAAAAGGCAATCACAACACTTAGGTTAAAATCACTTGAGACTGGAGGAAGATGGTTTGATCACAGCACATGGAGCGTTGCAGCACTCTGGACTCTACAGGATGAAATCATTATCAAACTTCTGCAAACTCTCTGGACATAAGTGCATGGAATTTATAAAAAGGGGATTTCTTACTGAGTAGTTTCACGTAAGTTGTTGTTGTTGGTTTATTAATGTGTATACATCACAGTCATAATGACACATTTAGGAAAAATACCTTTTAAAGGTTTTAACTTCTTAAGTTCATCTCTGAATCACAGGACGAGTCAAAAACAGAAGTGGATTTTATCTTTGTTTTTTTTTCCCTGAAAATACAGTTTCGATTGTTTGTCTCAGCATTGTTTTATTTATTGCTTATTTGTTTTACATACATGCCTCAATACATGTAAAAGTTCAGGAGTACATCAGTAACATTTGTGATGTATTCAGTCACTGTTTAGTTCTGCACTGCGCTGATTAGGCTACATAACATTTTTCATTCTTAAAAAATGATGTGTTAATTCAATTAATGATAACTGACCACAGCCTTCTTCTTACATGCTTACCTCCTCTGGCAGGGTGCATGCTGTGTTTCGGTCAGTCGGCCTACTTCCGCTTTAACCATCCAGAGGAGGCTCAAAGGATGAAGAGCATGCTGCCTGGAGGGAGCCTCAGAGTGAAAACTACAACACCACTTTCCTCTGGTAAAGATGATACAACAAAGCCTTAACTTGACCAAATGATAAGGAACACTTCCTGTGACACACTTTGCTAATAATAATCGTAAGACAGATTCTTTGGGTTAGATGATGTGATCTGGATGCATAATTGTTTAGAGATGTCTCAAGATGTACATCCTGATGAAAGGCCATTAGGATTTTAGATAAACAAGTTTGATCAGCTCTCTTCAAATTGCAAATTAAAATAGTTAAATTAAGCACAAACTTGTGTCTTGTTTTTAGACTTCCCTCAGGTTTGACTCACATATTGGATATTATTATCCATGACAGGAGATAGAAATAGCTCGCTCACAGCTAATTATCTCTGCCCTACATTGTGATCGACCTTATCTATAATTTGAGTCAGTATGGTGATCTCATTGTGTTAAGGGACGACTGGAAGCGAATTTTTTCCCCCTTTTTTTCTTTTTAATGCATTGAAAAGTAATACAATATTACTGCCCATGCCCTTTGTGATATTTACAACTCATTCTTCTTTGACCTTATTGCTTTGGCTGTCAGTGCTTAAATAGTAAGAGCTACCACACCCTTCCCGCAGTGTATTATCCACTCTTTCCTGACCAGGCCCTGATTTCATCTGCCTTGAATTAGGTACGTGGCTGCAGCTTTATATTTAGCTGCTTTAGATCCCTGTAGGATTACAACACCACTTAGGACCATTCTTACCATTGGGTCTGACTCATGCAGGAGACCAAAGGCTCCACAGGAGACACCCTCATTTAAAGCACACTCTGGAGACAGCATGTGTGAATGCAATAAAACGCACATGCATGCATGTTTTTCTTTTGCGGACTCCTTCTTGTGCCCTTTGACCGACCTAAGACCTGAAAGAGGTCAACAAAGTAAAGATGACACAGGACTGATGCCATCTGTTGTGTTTGTTTGCATGTTTTTACAACTGTCTTCTTCAATTATTCAACTGGAATGCTGACCTACAAGTGTTTCTGTTTCCCTTCTGCAGACCTCCATTGCACCTCAAATGGAAACTATGATTCTTTTCCATGCAACAAAGATGCTAAACTCAATAACATGTCAAAACTCCAGCAGGATTCCTTGGTGCCGAAGGCTTCATCCTCATCCGGGTTTGGCAAACAGCTTCTTCAACCATCTCCTGCAGAGATGTTAAATGGCAGAAACGGCATTGCAGCAGATAATAGCATCCATGGAAGCAGCAGCAGCATTTCTCTGACTCAAAACATTGGCAATAAAACACTTCCGGTTTCTGCCAGGTCTGCTTATACTAGCCAGATTCCTGTTCCTCATCCACGGACCTCGTTGAGTGGTACCAGTGGAGGTCAAAGGTCCCAGGAGAGCCCAAAGCCTCTGAGAAACACGAGGGCAGAGGCAACACCAAGCCCCAAACCACATGTCAGAGGATCAGGACAGGGCATGGAAAACTCAAGCATTAGCCACAAACAATCCTCCAAGTTTTCTCTTACAGCTCCATCAAGTCCCCGCCTGAGAGGTCCCTCCCTGCAGCAGAGATCCCACAGTCCCCTGCAAGAGCAGGGTCAGCTTCCCTCTTATGTAGATGCTCCTAAAAGATTTACAGGGTCCAGCAGCCTGAGGGAACTTCCTCCTCTTAGTCCTTACATGACCTGTAGAGGGACTCCAGGATCCCAGGGAGTCCCAGAGAGCCCGCAGGGCCACCGGAAATTTGCAGCTTCTTCAAAAACAGAGGCTATGAAGGCACTGTACACCCCCAGTTCATCATCTCTCTCCGGGCTGGAGAAGGAGTCAGCAAACAGGCAGTTAAGGCCTGGCCCAGGAAGTGCATTCATGTCAAGTTTGAGTTCTCTATCTGGTATGTCTCCGCTTGCTAGTCCTCGTAGCCAGAGGAAGACCTCCAGCATAAATGTGAAAGGATGTGCCAGCAAGGAAGGGAACCTTATGAAAACATACACCCGGGAACGCAAAAACAGCATCTCCGAGATCAGTGACAATGAGGATGAGCTCCTGGAATACCACCGGTGGCAAAGAGAGGAGAGACTTCGAGAGCAGGAAATGGAGAAACTGGTGAGCGTTAGACATGTTTTCCTTTTAATTTGTAATTCAACTCTAAAGCCAAATGTAAAAATGTGTAAATCTACTTATTTTGATTCATATAATATATTCATATACACAAGCTCAACCCTTTTGGTTTTCAGTCAAAAAACTTCACAGTACAAATTAAGTCTACATGGTGAGCAGACACTATGATGTTAAAAAGATAAACACAGTTAAGTGGAGAAACAGTCCCTACTAGCATGCATAGACGGCATGTCTGCTTTCTGATATGCTATCCAAATCCTCTGGCACGTATCCAGTAGCTAATCTTCTCTGAACATTACTGGCATCGTCTGCCCATGTGGCTTGAGTGACACATGGGTTGAACATTCTTCCAGACGTCTCGGGGGTCCAGTGCAGAGGGTGCGGCTGGTTGTTGCTCAACACTATATTTATCAAAGGGACGAGTGGCATTAATTTCAAAGGTGCCTCCGCTTCACTCCAGGTTTCTTCTTATTTGTTCCCACACTATAACATAGATTGCATTCTTGTTATTTAGCTTCAGTCCAACACCCGAGTTCTTGTCACATCCTCCATCCTGCATTTCTGTCCTGCCCACCTAGTGCTGCATTCTGACAGCTGACACCACCACACAGAGGTGGGTGGTCCATGCAGTCCATACACATCTGATTTGGAGAAAATTAAGATAGTTGCAAATTGTAACTGTTACTCTAACTTGTTGAGTTAAGATGAAGTAAAAGCCATATTTTTCACCCTGGTGATGGTTTTAGCCTTTTACTTTACTTGTATTTCCCACTATTACAGAGTTTTTATAGGCTGAAAACAGCATTGAGGTACTATTATGTTTAAATGTTTAGCTACAAGCTGGGTAGCTCATAAAGCTATTGCAAGCTTAGGGCTCTGCTTGTTAACTAGCATTTTTGTGCTAATGATGCCACTGCAACTGCAACCCGCTATGCCGTTGGTGTTTTTTTTTTAAAAGACAGAAATCCTTCCTTAGACGACTGAAATTTTTTTCTGGATGCTTTAAAGGTTGTTATTCTATAAGCTCCATCTGCTTCCTTGTAGCTAAAGCCAATTTCTTCTTTTCCTTTTTAGCTCTGTCATATCAGCCATTGTGGATGGATGCATAACACATCACACACAATAGATCAGAGAAGGATATCATCACAGGCACCAAATATCAACTCTGTAATTACCTGTTAAGCTTGATCTTCAATGAGTGAACTCGCTTGTTGTATACACACAAACAAAAATCAACCTACTCAGCCTCTTCTCCATCTCAGATGTTTACAATTCCAGTCATCTTGATATTTCTGCAGCTGACACAACTATTATTTTTATGAAATATCTGAGATACAGAAGGTAAAGAAATATCAATTTAATTAGTTATGACAGTAAGTAGCAGCAAAAATGGCTTGCTTTGACACAGACAGAATGTAGCTTCCTCCTGACTCACTTAATCTGAAAAATGACCAGTGCTGATCAAAAGATCTGACAATTGGGTTTCTCATTTTGAGATGAGAAAAAGGAGTTGTAATCTGATTTTGTTTTGGAAGTTGCACATCCATTAGGCTGTGTGAGGCACACAATGATTCCTCTAAAAGCAGCAAGTTAATGGAGGAAAACCGCATGACACAAACAGGAAATTATTCTTTATCAGGGCATCAGAGATAATAAACAATAAAATAAACTACTGTACACCCTTTGTGTCTTATTTCTTCAATTTACACAGGATGAGTCAGATTTCACTTTGTTATAAGCTACTCAAAGGTCAGAAGATAGTTAGCTTAGCCTAACATAGCTCAGGCAAAAAAAAAATATAGGAAGACAAATAATTTAGTTAGAGTGGAATGGATCACTATCTTTCAGCAAAAAGCTAATCATAAAAGCTGAAGGTTTGCTTTTATTATAGCACTTTGTACATCACATTTTCCCACTGAAACTGGGGTTTAATGGAGGTAAACTTTTAAAAAGCGCATATAATTACAAATCTTCTCAAGCAGTAAGTCACTTTGTGGATGACTCGGTTTTTCTTTGTAAACCCTGCACTTTGAGCCTTGGGGTTCTTGAACTACAAAGAGAGACAAAGAGAGGATTTCCTCTCACCAGTATAAATGCTCTATGTGGCACATTGCTTTCTTGGCATAGGTACAGACATGCAACACTACAGGCAGAAAAAAACAAACTTACTTTGCACACTATAAAAACCTTTGCTACCCTTTATTCTTCAGCACAACTTAAGGGCAAAACTAGACCGGAAGAGTTGTGATGAAGATGCTAAAATTATTATATGTTCCTGTGGGAGTGGATCAAACTACTGGTTTCTAAAATATATTATCTGTTTTAGACATTGCTACTACATAAATCTAACCCTACTAAAGCAAATCAGTGTTAGTGCATTGATGCTTAACTCTGTGTAGCCAAATATGTGCTTTTATAGAGAATCAGACCAGAAGGTTAACGCCACTCTCATATCCCCTGAATTTAAAGCGAAGGTCAGCTGCTTAGCGTCATTGCCGGAAAGCAGTTGAGAACATATGTGCGAGTCCCGTACTTGGTGTCCCTGTATAAAAATACTCTTCCAGCAGCTACATCATTAACACACTGCATGCAACAGACAGATCTGCATGATTGCTCATTTTAAAAAAGAAAACATGACTTTAATGCTTCAGTTACATCAGTATGGTAATGTACTTCCACCAAAGTTGCATCTGTCATGTAAGACTATATTCATTTTCCGTTTAATTTCTTTATGTAATTACATTTTTTAACTTTAGTGAAAATGTGTTACAATGAGACACCTTTGATAAACATATGTAATAATTGTTGTTGAATCACACAAAGTTGGTCTAAAAAAGAAAGACAGCTAATTAATCTGGATATGTTGGGAAAGTTTTGATGCCTCTGCAGCTTGTAGCTTTATTCCAGGTAGCTTTAATGCAAGAAATCTAATTATAATATCCTTATTGGCTCCATCATTCTGGCTTTATCGCTAAAAATGTCTCAAATTTGATGTTGGGATCAAATCAATATGTAATAGCCTGAATAATTTGTTGTGACTGCAGCAAGACCCACATGAGACAGTTACTCCCACAGCCAGATGTTAATTATTGCCAGATTGGAATGACAATAAGTGTTTTTGTATATGAAAGTAAGCATCCTATTGTTTAGTGAGATGAGAGGACAACCATGAACTAGAACATTGTAATGTCAAAGAATAGAGTTATATAAAAACAGAATATCTGATGCATATTTATTTAATCTTCTGGCTGCTGAACTCTTAAATATCTCAGACTGTGAACAAAACTGGATTTTTTTTATTCTTCCTACAGTCTGTCAGATCCTGTTTTAACACACAACTCCAGCTCTGTCAGGTTTCATTATGAAACCCCTCCTGAAAGACATACAACGATCATGTTGCAGCTGTCCCCGGCTGCCTAAATGGGACAATGTCACCCAAGGACAATTCTAGCTAATCTGCCATATGATCCAGAATATCAGGCAGCATGTTCATGTCTCACATCTGTTTTCTAGGAGCGACAGAGACTGGAGACCATCATGAATCTGTGTGCAGGATATAATCAGGAGGAAAATGCTGTGGAGCAGGTGAAGAGTGAGCTTCTGGAGGATATAAAGGGGATCTGCTCAAAGGCAGAGGGGCGATTGTCTCTTCAGGGTGCAGGCAGAGCCCAAAGGGTGCGAGACAATGATGAAGAAATCCATAGAGAGGAGTCTAGCAGTACAGAGAGCACACATCAAGACGTAAGATATAGTTTTTTTTATAATGTTTTTATTGTAGATGGAATGATGCATTGCGTTTAGTTTTTATTTAAATAAAAACATACAAATCTGCACTTAGTGTGAAGAGCTGTTTGCTGGGCAGGAGCAGGTCTACCTGGAGGAGGAGAGGAGCAGGATCTTGGCCAGGGTTGATGACTTGCAGCACAGAGCTGGTGAACTGGAGCAGCAGCTACAAGAGACCAAACAGGAGGTCAGGAAACAAACACAATCAGAAGTTCCTGATTGATGATGAAATATGAGGCACTAGAACTGCACGATCAGAGACCTACTTATTATAGTGCAAAGCGAGCAAGCTCAGGTATTTATTTAGCTTTGCAGCAGTTGTTGGTTTGCATGGAGTGACTCCATATTTGTCTCTAGGTGGAGATGGAGCAAGCCCTGTTGCAGGCAGAGAGGCGGGCAGAGCAGGAGCAGGTGGAGGCTGAAAATGAAATCATCTCCCAGCTGCAGCTCAGACTCAGTCAGCTGAACATGGCCACCCAGCAAGAGAAAGACAAGGTGAGTAATGTGGTGTAAAACAAACTTTCAGTCTACTGCATGTAAATGGTGATTGCATACATGAAACTCGCTCTTTTCTCAATGTACAGTTTAGATATTCAGTGTGGGCTGTTTCTGAGATCACAGCTGACTTGCAGTGCTTATTTATTTACAGACTGAAAGCACAGCCTGTTTTCTCTCTCAAGTTATTAGATAATTCCTTTGTTTAAAACACAGAAACAGCTTCCTTTAAGAATAAAAACTACAACTATTTACAGGAATAAAAGCCTTCATCTCTCTTTTTCTTACTTTAAATTGCCAAACGCATGAAGCATTGTCCCCCCTAACTTCTCTGCCCTTCTAATTGCTAATACGTCTCTAACAGCTTTTTTGCTTGACTGCATGGATTTTAGCTGTCCATGATTTGTTTTCCATTCCCATCGTGTGGTACGTGGGTCTGAATGTGGGCACAACTGTGTGCGATCGTGTGTTTTTGTGTGTTTTTAGGGGAGGGCTAATGTGTCGGCTCAGCGGAAGGTCCTGGAAAAGCAGAGGAATGAGTACAATGAGCTGAAGAGGCAGCTTGATAAATGCCCCTTGTCTCTAAGGGAACAGTTAAAGGAGCAGCTCAGCAGGGTCAGTGTTCTCACGCAGCCCACTGGCTGGCAACAGTGAGTTACAATATACTGAACACCACAGTACTGTATGGTCTGCACAGAGAGAGGTGCAGAGGCAACACTAACTTTATTTTGAAGGATTCGGGACCACTTAGAAAACTGCTGACTACGCAATAAATTTCTTTATTTTTCTGTTGTTGCATTCCTTCACATAACCATGCAGGTTAGTTATGGTAGAGTAATATGCAGCCATGCAACAGGCATCCAGGTGAGCAGATTAGATTATTTCTGTTCCCTCTGTATGATGGCTTGATGACTTTAGTTGTTAATAGTGACCAATAATAATGTCATTAACAGCTCTGTTAAAACATTTTGCATGTTTCTTTTTATATAAATATTTTTTTATCTTACCAGCAGTGATTCAAAACCCTTCATTCACTTTATTGTTTTAAACCAGAAGAATCCATATACTGTATTTCATATGACCAATGGCTTCTAATCATAAATGCTAATTAAAAAAACCCCAACTATACTAACCTTGTAAATCTTCCCTGTGGTGCTTATTAAGAACCATCCCTCTGCAACCCTTTTCCTACAGAAGATAGGACTGTGTTTATAATGTTAAATACAAAAAGGAGCAAAGCTTGAATGATAAAAGAAAAACAATTAACAAGAGGCAACTCTTTCCTAATTACCTTTAGTCAAAATACAGACTACATAATGATGTAGTCTTTGATATATTGAACACATTTTTAGCACGTTTGTAGCTTGATTGTATCATCTGATTTTTTTTAAGCTGCATAAATTTGGAAACTTATTATTATGTGACTAATGTTTTTATCTGACTCTGTTTTTTTGTATTATCTGTTTAACAGCATATCAAATGTTTTCAGGGACAGATTCAGACATAGTTTACCACCACTGCAAAAACCTTTGCTTTCTTTGCATTGGTGGAGTTATTTTTTTTTTTTGCCTTTTGTTTCATGTCCCAACCTTTCTTTTAAAAATTATTGGTTTTTTTTGGTTTTTTTTTGTTTGTTAGTTTTCAGTTAAATTTGTCAAAAAAAAACCACCAGTCATTTATTCAGTTTTAACTATGTTTCACAGTGTCTGAAGTTTCTGGGAAACGGTTGTAAATTAAATATGAGTTTACAGTCAATTAATAAAGAGGTGATATTAAAAATAGAACTGACAGAGAAAAAGAACAATATCTCACAATTTTATAATAAAATAAATGTCTAAAAGAAACATTATATATTTGAACCTTTTAATATGAAACAAACTGGTTAATATTTTTTGTTCTGTTCATTATGACATTGTTGTACGATTTAAGAGCCTTACTCTCTTTGCAACTCTGATTCTACACAATGAGTAACTTGCATAAATATCTGACTGTGGACAGAAAGCTGAAACTCTGGAGTCTGGGACCAAGCAGTTCGAAGAGCTGGAATTTTGCCAGCTGGAGGAAGAGAGCAGCCTAGAGGAGAAGAAAGAAGCACAAAGCTCTCAGCTTCTCCAAGAACGAACTGAGTATCACTGCAGTGTGGCCAGGAGGAAGGTGGGGATATACCTGTAATAGTAAACAGGTCTTAATGTACGAGCTTGTTTTAGCACAATATGAAGAAACGTGTGGATTCACAGGAGAAGATGGCCGCTCTGGAAGCTCAGGTGAAACAACTTGGGATACAAGCATCTCAAGACTGCGAGAGAATGATGAAAGACAAGACAGTGACTCTGCAGCTGTTGCACAAGGTGAGTCTTTCTGTGTTCATGTCACTGCATCATTCATTTTCTTATTTAACCTTTATTCTAAGTCCCTTGAGATAAAATCTCTGTGAGGAAAACGTGCCGTATTTAAAGACCTGGTCAGAAGTTTTGACAAAAACAGATGTTTTTGCAATATTTTATTACTTAACCCGACCCTTTATGCATCATGCTATACCTGTATGATGTTGTAAATCTATCCTAGTCCTGCAAGATAAACCAGTAATCTTGTGTGATGCTCTGGTGTTTATAGTTTCCCCAAATCAAATGGGGTTAGGCCCCCATAAAGCCCTTACTTCAGCTGTCCAGGTGATGCTTTTAGATTATTATGATGTGTAGTCCTCCATCATTATTCTATGCAGCTTGTTTCACCACAGTGCTCTTGGTTTGTAATATTTTACCTTCCTATCTGGACATATAGAAAAATCTAATTCTGTCTAATTTGACCACAGAACTTCCCTTCAGAAACATTTTCTTATCCACACGGCAAGTTAAAATGTAAATGAAGCCTGACTGTGTTGTTTCTGGCTGAGGAGCTTCTTTCCTGGCTGGCAGCTGTTATGTCCACAGAGACATAAAACTGACCTGACTGTGGCGACTCAGTTTCAGCAGACTTGTGGTTTAGTGGTACTGCCATTTTTCATGACCAAATTTAACCATTATCATCTCAATTCAGAATAACTGTTTGGGTTTGTTGGACTTTCATATTTAGAGACATATTTAAGACTACAATGCAGATCTGCAATGATCTCTGACGTTTCTGCTGAATATCCTATTGGTCAGTCCAGTGGGGGCAGTACATGCCGATGCACGACATACTGGTGGTTTTTACTTGTTGCGTTAAACCGTCATGCGCATTCTGCTTCCTGTTCTCAGGAGCAAGACAGGTTGGGTGTCCTGGAGAAGAGGTACCACACCTTGACAGGAGGAAAAAACTTCTCAAAGTCAAGCGGCAGCATGAAAGAGGTGAGCAGGTACATGTGAGACGCTATATCACAACCACCTGTGGTGTCTAAGCTGGAGAAGAATTACTGCAAAGGTGGATTTTTTTTCACTCAGGTGAACTTTTTGAACAGGAATTTCTTCACATCAGCGAACCTGACCTTGTTTATGTGGATGGTGTGCCTCATAGCCCTTGTCCTTCCTCTGCCTCCTTCTCCTCCTCTCACATCCCCTCCCCTGATCTCTGTCCTGTCAGGCTACAAGAGGTAAATCTGAGAAAAATGTTGTGTGGAAAAAGAGCCTGACAGATCCTGTGCATCTAGAGTAAAATCAGACATGATATGTGTTTGTTTCAAGCCAGAAGTGTGTCAAGATAAGGGTCTGATTTTGCTGCAAATATTGAATTGAATTGAATTTATTTATTGTCACATGCAAAGTTATACAGTGTACAGCCCGCAGCGAAATTTGTTTCAAGCCAAGATTACACATAACATACAAACAACACATGACAAAAACAGGCTTAGGAGCAGCCATGGTTCGGCGCTCCTTTCAAGGTTGGGGAGAAAAAAAAACCACATAAGGAGATTATCTGAGAAGAGAAAAAAAAGCTAAGCATCCTATTCAGCATAACTCATATGCAGACTAGTATACTTGACAAAAAAAAACCAACGCCTCAACATTAAAGCACATGTAAGAACGACTTCACGCGACAAGGGGTAGGGGGAGTGCAGGTCACCCAGCACAGCTCTAAATATGTTTGTTTGCAGATAAAACTGAGAACTTAACAGCTCTTAACAACGGTTATAAAGCTCAGAAAATTTGGACAATATGACTGACACTAAGTCTGAGAGTGTCTGTAGCTTTCTTTTGTTGTGACTGTCGATACAGGAATACCTCAAGATGTCTGATGTCTATAGGATGTATGGGAATGCTTCCATGCAGCCTCACTCTTCTTCTCCTGCTGCTCTCCACTGCCTCTCCCTTACTGTATCTCCAGCTCTGCCATGCGAGGTACACAGCTTCTCTGAACTTGGCCAGAATCGGCTCATTAACTGTTTCTCTAAATGTTTTAACCATCTTATCAACTTTTGGCTCTTTCTTTGTTTTGTTCAATGCGTCTGTTGTATTCTGTGTGTGAAGGAGTACATCACAGTCAGTCAATTAAGCCAAATCTTTGGGATGCAGAGAGTAAATGCCTCTTCTTCCTCCTCCTCCTCTCTTCCATCATTCCAACTCGCCTCATCTGAATCCACCTTCTCATGCCACTCAACTGCATGTGGTCCTTCCTCTCTTTCTGCACAGGTTTGTCTATATTAGAAGTCATTTTTTTATTGAACACATCACTTATTCATCCACGCATTGCAACCATTCAGTGGATTCTACAATCGCCTTTGTAAACCCCAGCTTGATAGTGTCACAAAAACTGCTCCATTATAATCTTCACCAAACTATTTGAATCTGTTGCACTATAGTTCGCTCTTTCTTTTTCTCCTCCTTTTGCATGCGTTTGATCACCTCAGAGCCAGGCTGACCTGAGCAGGAATGCATTGCCTCCCATTAATCTTGAGCGCTGGTACCAGGACATCATGGCTGCTGGAGAGCCTCAGTCCTGTCCTCCACCGCTGCCTGCAAAGTCTTTTTCTGCACGCAGACATGGGCAGGTACAGTCACTTCAGCTCTTTTAGTTTTGAGACAATCCTCTCATTTGACATAAAGTAATCCAGATTATTATGACTACAGCCCTCTAGTGGTCATAAGAGGTAGGGCGGCTGGTGACCCAGAGTGCAAATCAATATTTTAAACTAGTAAACTAAGATGTATCTATGTGTTGAGTGCAATGATTCACAGATATAAATAGATATCTGTTTTCTCACCATAAAAAAACAGAAAAAAGAAAACATATAAATGTTAATCTGTTTTTAATTGTTTTTGTTTGTGTGCTTTGTGTTTCTGTATCCCTCTGTTAGATCTTAAAGTCTAAATCAGATGGCGAGTTTGGACAGGGACTATTAAGCAGTCATTTCAGCAGCTCTGCTGTCCTGTCACACTCTGTTGGTGTTATGCATGAAATAAATGCACCCACCAAGGTCAGTTTTAGGAATCTGAACTGTAAACACATCTTGACGGTTGTGTGCTGCATGATGTTTTTGTGTCTTTTTTAGGGGTTACAACTGATGCTAAGAGAGATGCCGAACCCACTAGACACCGATTCTAGGATGGCTCTGCAGTGCAAAGGTACTCAAGTCTTGCCATGCCAAAACACACACACACACACACACACACACAACCGTAGGATTCAAACAGAAATGTCCTTGTGACTTTAAACGGATAAATATTTGGCTAATGTTTCCTTCTTGGTCTTTAAGTCAATTGAAAAAGTTGACATAGATAAACCAGAACATGAACACGACCTGCCCATAATTCTTATCTACCTTCCTTTATGCTGCCAAAGTAGCTTTGGTGCATGTTAGGAAGTGACATCCTTTTGTGTACATCAATGGGATGCTAACAGATTTGAGCCCTGTCATTTGTGGGTTGGAGTCTCAGTGCACTGGCTGTGCTCTCTCAGAGGAATTTCGAGTCCAAAGAGTACCTTCAGCTATTTGTTGTGCTTATTATCCTGCTGGTAATAAGCTCTGTTGCAATTGTAAAGAGGAGGTGCTTGTCTGTAACATTGTTTAAGTCAGTTGTGATGTGTCACCTAAACCCATAAACATATATATAAACATAAATAAACAGGAATAAACATTTATAAACACATATAGTAGGACTTGAAGTTTTCTAGCTAATGTAATGAGATGATTATTTCCTTTTTTTACTTCACTTGTCAGAGTAATGTGGCTGATCTATATCAGCAAAGTGTATTTGAATGCGCTGGGAACAATGACCTGACACTATCAGTAGAGGGCAGTGTAAGTCTGCAACAACTGACCCTGCTCCCTCTTCTGGTCCACAGATCCATCTCCCACACTTCATCACTCCATCCTACATCATCAGTTGCCACCAAGTGGCAACCAGGCATATGACACCCTCAGCCTGGAGAGCTCAGACAGCTTGGAGACCAGCGTCTCCACCGGCAACTCCGCCTGTACCCCAGAAAGGTGAGAGACTGGAAGTTGGCTCTGTTTCCATGGGAACATCCAAGTCTGCCCCTATCTCTTAGAAGAAAGGTCACTGTGCTTTGTTCCTGTGACAACATGTTTTGTTACATGCCTGTTCACGTGACTACACTGACTGTTGCCATGCCAACCCACTCAAGTTTTGAAGCCGAGTTTGCTGTTGTTAATGAAGAACCCGTGTCTCTCTTGCTCTCCTGCTGTTTTCAGTGTTTGGTTTCCATGATGCCTGTTAACCTTTATCATCCATCCTTGTCATATAACTGTATAATCAATGATCCTTTGCCTTTGTGTGATGCAGCGCCTGTGGGTTAGAGGCCCAGAGGATAGAAGAAATGGAGAAGATGTTGAAAGAAGCACAGCAGGAGAAAGCCAGACTGATAGAGAATAAAGTGAGTTCCTGATTTTACTGCTTCAGTTTCAACGTGCAAGATATACTGGTATCACAAGCTGATACCAGTATGCCAGCCCTTTGTCTGCTTTACAGAACAAATACACTACTGACAAGGTTTATTAATAACTATATGTAGGATAGGATTGTTATAACTTAGAGGTTTTTCAAATAGGATAATGACATTTGAAATAGTCTTGAATCCCATTTGACACTATTTTTTAGCTTTTGAACTGTTTTTCGCAGTTATATTAGGGAGCTATGTCATGTCTTTGCTGTTTACAGCGGTAAACATAAAACCCGCTGATGCTGCCAAAGCAATAATTGTGTTATAATTAATATCAAATACAATACTTTACTTCAAAATGTAGGGGAGTATACAATCATTAAAAAAAACTCCTTCATGTGAAAATTGTCACAGTGTAGTAAATGCAAAATTATTAAATAGTTGAATGGAAACAAAATGTAAAGTAAAGTGGGACAGATTTACTCAAACAATTGAAATGTGATCTTATACTCACTAAGTATTCCAGTTTCAGTAAGAGTAGTTAAACTAAATATGAGTTATAGCAACAATTTTTGTGTTTTCTGGTTCAAAAGATACAAACTATGTAGAGAATCAAAGTTAACTATGTGTTTAAGATGTGGTGAAATGAAGTTGTAAAATACTTTGTTTATCTTTGAATTATTTCTCCATATTGACACAAAGCAGACCCATGAGTAAGTATCTGAAAGCCACAAAGGATCATTTTACATCAGCAAAGCCTAAACTCTACACAGACTAAAGGGATATGTTTTACAAAACCCTGGATTGGGACTTGAATTCTCCGGTGCCTCTTCTGACACTCGTTTACTTTGTATTGCAATATTTGCCTACCATTAACGTATTTCCCTATCTCCCTTTTTCACACATTTTTTTCATGTATTTTTTCCATCTGTTCCTCTTTCTCCTGTCCCTACAATCCCAGGAGAGGGAGGTGCAGGCTCGGCGGCAGATGTTGGAGGAGGAGCGGAGGAGACGAGAGGAGGCCGAGAGGAGGCTTCAGGACGAAACAGCCCACAGGCGGAGGCTGGTGGAGGAGGAGGTGAAGATGAGAGAGAAACACTTCTCTCAGGTCAGTGAAACAGCAGAGGAGAGGAGGCAAGGAAAGGAAAGGAGACATTGAAAGGGTAGGATGAGACACAAGACTCTAAAGGGAGGCAGGGTGAAAGGAGGAAGATGAAAAATTGCCAATGCAGAAAGAGAAGGAAAAGAGAAAGAAATCAATTAAAAGAAAGAGAGGGTATAATACAAGCAAAAACTAACTACATATTATTTATAATACACTTAAATCATGGCTGATTGGATCAACCAGCATCTAACAAGAAATATGGTAACACAAACAGATCAACTTTATCAAATGTGTAGTGACAGGGCACCAGCTGCCTCCGCTCAGTAGAGTTTATTTAAAATAAAAAGTCTAAAACCAAACTGTAAACACACCATGTTAACAGCTTTTGAACACTCAGGTAAAAGCTGAGACAACACTTCTAGTAAGTAAGGAAAATGTATTTATATACTGTAGCACCTTTCACAGGATTAGAAGTCACAAAGTGCTTCACATAAAGTAGCATAAATACATAAAAAATATACAATAAAACAGTGTACAACAAAATAGACATATATACATGATGGTCATAATACCCATAATCTACTGAGCAGTAGATTAGTAGCAGCATTAGTTAAGGAATTAAATGGTAGATTACCACAGAATTAATACCTTTACAAATAACATTAAATCTACACGGGAAAAAAACTGTTAATATGAGACAAGCATCTTTTATCTCCAAATAAATTTTGGGATGATGAAGATAACATCCTACATTGCAAGTCATGCGGATTTTACAGGAAGTAAGAATGACGTGCACATTCCTCTCTGTTGCTAAATGCTCTTTGGATGAAATCTAACAGGATCATATTCCTCCATAATTATGTTTCAGACCAAAACATCTCTGCAGATCACTCTTAAGTGATTGTGACTTTTTGGTATTTTTATTTGAGTTTTAATGTGGTGTTGCACATCACAGTGTGGATGAGAAGAAGATATGTGTTTATATATATATATATATATTTATATGTGTCTGTGTCTATGTGTTGCAGTAGGTGGATGTGAGGGTGGGGAGGTGAGCGTTAATATAGTTACATATAAGGTTAAGATGGTGAGAGTTGCCTGTAAGCTCTTTGGGATTTTTCATCCTTCTAGCACATTTAAACATCTCTCTTTTATTGCTCTTACATGTCTGTTTAGAGCAGTGACGGGAAAAGGGGAATTTTTCACCTTTTAAAACGACTCAAGCCTGAAAACATTCATGGCTTTTCTCCAAAACAACATATGTTGTGAAATTTAACAACACATCAAATTTGAATGATTTATCAGATGAATTTAAGGTTTTTCTGAAGATCATGTTATTTGTGATGATACGTATTTCACATGAACATCAGCCAACATATGACTCTACACCCTATTTAGAACAATTATTAAACCTAATTTGGACTTTTCCACAAAGCTTTTTGTGTTCAGAAATATGGGGAAAATTTTGTTTGATGTTAATTAAAATCATTCACTCAGATTAAATCTGAATTTTTTATTATTTTATTTACACAGGCACGTCCAATGACACGCTACCTACCAAATCGGAAGGAGGAGTTTGACCTCCGTGCCCATGTGGAGTCATCCGGGCACAGCATAGAGACATGCCCCTTCATCATCCTCACAGAAAAAATGTGCAAAGGCCACTTGGTAAAGATGGGCGGTAAAATTAAATCGTGGAAGAAACGCTGGTTCGTTTTTGACCGAATGAAGAGGAACTTCTGCTATTATGTGGGTGAGTAATGATGTCAACTTTTGAAAAAAATGTGGGTTAACATAATCAGCCTATTAATTAACCCCACCTAATATATTCAAGAGACCTGTATTAAGATCATATGACAATCCATATCCCTCCACGACACATTCTGCATTTGGTAATAAAAAGAAAAGTTTAAAGGTAATTAAAAGAGCTTGTCTGTCAACATTTAAAGTTTTTATGCTTCAAATATTTCCATCTTGAGAAAGAAATTGTGTGAAAAATATTCATATAAAGTGTGAAGCAAGAGATGCAAACGGAAACACATAGCACTAATAAACAGAATAAGAGAGTGAGGTGAAATCAGTTTTATACTTTAAACACTTTTTTAACTATTTCTGCTGACAAACAGATCAACTGTTGTTTTGGGTTCCTGTTCATTTGTTCACCTGTTTGATTGGTTCATCCCTCACCTGTCTCTAATTTGTTCTCTGTATTTAATACACTGGGTTGCTCTTTAGTTTGCTGGTTCATTAGTTGTTGTTTGCCCCTGCCATGTGTTCTCCAGAGTTTTTAGTTTAAGTAAAATCACAAAGCTTCCTGCCTGTTTCTGCCTGCGTTTTTGGGTCCACTTCTTCCATCGATAGCTGCCTCAGCGAAACAACCTGCTTGCTCCTTAATGAAGATAAAACATGATCCAGACAAATTAACATAAAAGCAACAGGCTAGAAAACAAAACTTGTAAGAAAACGATGCTTTATTCACACAGATCTGATAAAAATATGTGCAGACTGGTGGGAAAAAGACAAATGAGAGGACGGGAACAACACAAATGTGTAGATTTAAAAAGACATAAAAAGAAGAATCAATGTTAAATGTTTAACTTTAATCCCTGTTGATATTACTTTTTTTAACCTTACTACTGCACATCGTGCTTATATATAATGTTTGAAGAAATCACACGCTCTGTTCACGGAGTGATCAACAGACTGAAAAAGGATTCATATTGAATCCTACATTAGTTTTCATTTCATTTTTAATTTAATTTTATTTTATAAAAGGAGATAAAACAGCTTTCTATTTGTCATGGTGCTGAAAATACATTTTAACAGGATTTCTCAGGAGAAAACTTCACCAGGTTGTCCTCGCTATTACCACCTGTATGCTTAAACACAGAAACTGTACAGACTGTGGACTTTACCCAGACTTTTTGCTCCTTTTTGTTATTTACTGACTTTTTAATTTTCCTCCTACACTGCTGTGTTTTGAATGAGTGACTCCTTTGCTTCTGCGGCTCTGGGATATTATAACAACACTGACTTCTTAAATGCTTTCCTCAGAGGAAACGATTAAAAACCAAGCCTGTGGTGAAGGAAAAAAAAAACAAGCGTTGCTTTTTCTTCTTCTTTTTTTACATAAGAACATTTGTCTTTGATGTGAAGGTGTTTACGAGAACGTGGTTGAAAATGTTGTACATACTCTGCCCTTCCACTTGCCTTCAAGGCCTAAAAGTTCCAGCTGAACACAACTCTGCATCAAGTCTTCCGTTTAAAAGGTGGATTAAACAACTTCAGGCCCTGTTAACAGGATAGATCAGATTTAAGCATCTCACCACTCTGTCTCTCAGGTCTGCACCGGATTCATTTAGTAGCCACCACTCTTTATGATTTCCCTTCGAATTCGGCTTTTATTTGTGTTGACGGGAATTTAAGCGTTCAAAAGTAGAGTTTTACTCATTGTTTTATGGTTTGTTATTCGTGTCAGTCAGGCTGCAAGTTTTTCTAAATTATTCACAAGCTTGTTTTGAAACATTAACTTACAATCAAATTCAAAATAGGATCTGAATGCGTTTTCATTGCTGACATCTTGTTCCTTTTTGCCCCTCTCTCCACTCACTCCCCTACCCTTTTCACCCTCTCACTCCTGACGAAGATGATGGTGATGATGGTGATGAAATAAGATGCAATACTTTCTCTAGATGTGTTTTTCTTGGGGAGGAGGCTAGCTCCTGGCTTGTTCGTGACTAATAACACGAAACTCACATTTCAAAAACATTTATCTCATTACTAAGCAGATTTGACTTTTGGAAAAGGGAGAGGAAGAAAAAAGTGCAGGACACATTTCAGAAGATTCCTGTTAATTGTTGCTGGATGCGCCGCACTGGTGGAAGAGACTAAAAGCTAAAAACCACTGTTTATTTGAACAAGACTGACATTCAAAAGCTCTTAAAGCAAATTTCATTTGAAGAAATTAGTAAAATTTTTCTTCACTTTTTGATACGCCTGTATTTTTGCCCAAACCTCCAAAAAGCCGTCAGCTCAGGTATCAAATCTGTTAAGTTTTGCCCTCAAGTTTTAGCGAACTATAACTACAGAAGTCCTCACCATGACGAGTCTCTGATAAGAGATCCTGGGGCTGGGGAGACTGGTCAGAAGGTCTAACCTGCTTTAAGCTTCTTTTTGAGCAGAAAGATCAAATGAGATATTCAAAAGCAGAATTTCTTTTTAAGATTTACTAAAATACTGAAGCTCGCCAGCAGCCAAAGGGCGACAAAGGAATAAAAATGCAGACAATCCAGAAAGTGCAACAACAGAGGAAAACAAGTCAGATTAATAGGATGGTAAAGTCTCCAGGCATGGCTTGAAATAGACTTGCACTTTTAATTAACTTTTCTTTGATATAGTTCTTCTCATACCTATTCATGTATCATGTGTGACTGGGAAAATATTTATTACCTCCTTTTAAGTTTGTGTCTGACCTCTTCATCTAAAACTGAAGCTTTATTTTTTTCTTTAAGTTTTTATTACAAGATAATAAATTAATGGAAATATATAGAAAATAATTAGTATTTAAATGGTTTTCAGTCCTGAAATGTGATTATGAGTTTTAGGGAGCTAAAAACTGGATTTAGTTTATTGTTTACCAGAAATAAACAAAAAACAAACAAAAAAAGGTTTTAAAATTATGTAAAATCTATAAGATTTACAAAGCATTGAAATAAATACAATGCAGTACAACAGACACAAAGATGAATAGAAGAAATCAAGAAGTAGTAAAAAAATATGGCTGATGTTGGTTTCATGATTTTACAATAAATAAAGTTTCTGGGAAAAAATTAAGATTTTGCAAATTTATTTTAAAAGTTGTTACAAATAAATAATTTGTTCTTCCTCTATTTGCATCCGTCAGAACCACTGATCACGTCTCCCCTCCGTAAAATGCCCATTTTGAGGGCGAAAATAAATATTTGCCTCTCTTTGCTCCTGTATTTTGTTCTTGGTGTTAAAAAAGAAAAGTAATTCATGGTGTTAATTTAAAGTTTCTATCTTTCATTCTGGGTAAAATTAAACACTTTTACTGTCAGTCCATTATCCATGTATCCCCTCTTCACTGGCTGATCCCCCAGTCTGCTGTTCAGGCTGACAGAGGTCTTGCATCAGTACTACAAGATGTAATGTAATGTATCCTAATATATTTATTTTCTTTCTCTTCTCTCAGACAAGCATGAGACAAAACTGAAAGGGCTCATTTACTTCCAAGCAATTGAAGAGGTTTATTATGATCACTTACGCAGTGCAGCCAAGGTAAGCACTTTTTTCCATCATAATGCAGATTAATCTGAAAGTTATACACATTTTTCATTAATCATTATCTTACACAAGTGATAACTGGCTGTGTAGAAAATTTCTGGTGGTTTTATATAAAAAAAAAAACATTTTCATCTTAAATTATTTTCATTAATTTCTGTCAAATGTTGCAAAATTAAACCAAATTAATTAAACCAAAATGAAAAATATTTTAATAATGCTTGAAGGAAAAAACCAAGTAATCCTATTAGCAAGTTGCTGTAATATAATGTATTGTAATAGTTTTGTTTGGGGACAAATAAAGATAATTTTCTCCAATAAAATTTGTTCTAAAAGTTTCCATTAAATATTCTGGAAATATTCTTTGAGGTTTTAGTGCAGAATCAATCTCTTAAATTAAAAAAATGTATTGTCCCCCCTCATATTTAACAATGTACTGTCATTAACCTTATGAATATTAAGAGCGCAATGTTGGATTATGTTTGTGCCGGTAGGGTATTTCAGTTTTAATACAAATGTCTAAGTTTAAAAAAACAACAGATATAAAAAATCACATAAATATATTTTTCTCCATGTCCTCCAGAGCCCCAATCCATCTTTGACCTTCTGTGTGAAAACTCATGACCGTCTTTACTATATGGTGGCCCCGTCCCCAGAGGCCATGAGGATTTGGATGGATGTCATAGTAACGGGTGCAGAGGGCTACACGCAGTTTCTGAGCTGATAGACCTCTGGACAAAAGAAAAGGACTGAGCATGTACCCGAACTCTGCACCTGCTCCCTGCAGGAGCTGCAGGTCCCTGCACAAGCTATGGTGTGTAACGGACACACACCTGAAAAGATGAATGATCTGAAAAGCCTGAAGCCTTCCAGTGATTGAAGGCTTATTCCAGGCAAAGGTGCATTTAACAGAAGTTGTATTTATTGTTTTTATCAGTTTTATCAGTTTGTCATTGGATTTATGCAGGAAGCTTTTACCTACATCCATCATATTGTTTTATTACAATATGTTATTTGTTACAATATGATTTTTCAGATTTCAGAAGAACAGTTTCACAATTTATTACTTTGATTGAGCTCAAATTGTTTACATCACTCAAGCTCATCTTTGCATGAATTGTTATCAAGCTAATCTTTTTAAACACATTTATACTTTTTCTTTTAAACCATAACTTTTTTAAATGGTATATTATCTGTTTATATTGCAAAGCTCTAAAATAATTCACTCAGACCTCTTATAGGATATTTTCAAAGATATAATGTATGAAACATATTACATACAACTTTTTTTTGGTGCCAAATATTTGTAATACTTGGTCAGATTTTTACATATTAACATGAAACTACATATTATTCAAAGAGCTTTTCATTCAGAAACAGAACAACAAAAATTATTAGTAATTTTACATGAATATGTTAAGTATTATAATATAAATCTGCAATTATAATGCCACTAATAAACAACATGTAAGCAATATTGACTGGTTTGCTTTGTCTGATAAACAGATTTGCAGATGAAAAAAGGACCAAACTGAGCCAATTCTGGTGCAAATCTCTCCATGCTTCAGTAATTAGTTCTTTCAACCAACAAGAAACTAATTACCACCTTCCTTTAGATAATTTGACCTGACTAATGATATGCAAGTTTTCACAAAGGTATTTTCCTGCAGACTAAAACATGCATGTTTACAAAAGAAAATAACAGTCAGGTGGTTTGTTTAGTTAATTAGTTCATTAACTCTTATTATTTACAAAGTTTGTTCAGAACCACTTAAATCCCACCATGTTTTTTCTATTTCTGGGACAGCATAA
Source organism: Kiunga ballochi (assembly GCA_037177335.1). Lineage (NCBI taxonomy): Eukaryota > Metazoa > Chordata > Actinopteri > Atheriniformes > Pseudomugilidae > Kiunga > Kiunga ballochi. The sequence goes on along the minus strand of JBAMIG010000016.1, from coordinate 7,011,953 downwards.
TTAATTATAAGGTTTGTCTGCAGTAGGTGGGCCATACAGAATAAAAAAAAAATACATGAAATTACATGCAACTTAACATGTATGATTCAACATCGAGAAATTTAGAGGCCCACACACATTTCCCTTAAAATAGTTCATATCTGTTTGCAAAGTGTGTCTCCACTCCTCATATTCTAAACAATAACAGTGAAAAAGAAGCTTGCATAAGAGTTCACCTGCAGTGATCAGCAGAACACTTAATATTTGTGTTGTTTATCATGGAGACACACCTTGTTCCTGATGGAAACCTTAGATTCTTTGACTGACATGTAAATACTTAACTACTCGAATGGACTTGAGACACGTGCTTATTTTTATTTACAAAATAAACACCCATCCTCTAAGTTGAGTACAGGTAGCTTCCTTCTTGATTAAACTATCTAAGGTTTCACTATTATTTATTATTCTCTGACCCTGGGAAAGATTTCAGTACCTCTGAGTCTTCGGTGCAGCCAGCTGCATGACAAACAGATCTTTAAGAGGGCAGTGTGAGCTCATTACCACGGTGACGAGCGTGAGTGACACCCAGCGTTATTGTTGATGAAATATTAATGAGCTAAGGGTGATCTTCCCCTCCCCGCCATATATAGCTTGGCCTTTTCCCCAGGCCTTTCTCTCAAATAAGATAGTCGGGCTGTGAATTAGCGATGGTCTCACACGAGTTTGTCAGTATTAATGGGAGATATTAGCCTTGTCTGAAAACAACCTTAAAAATTCTGATGAAATGGAGACATCTCGTCTCAGACGGGGATGTTTTTAGCATCACATGTCAAAGCCTCTGCTCTCACATCCTTCCCAGCGCTTCAGAGCAGGCATTTACTATTCATACGTTTTTATTTCCACATGTGAGTTCAGATTAATTTAAGAGATTAAAGGGAAAAATCTCCTGCCCATCCCCAAACATGCTCCCCCTCCACACAAACACACTCGCAGACATCCCAGATGAAAGCATCTTTCATTACATCCATCCAGCAGCAGAAATTCCACTCCTAATGTTTACCGCTTTGAACGAATCATCCTCATTTCCTTTGAAGGGAACACAAAGTGACAGTCATTAATTCAAAACAAGGCACGTGATATACAAATTCATTAAATTACAATGTTTTATGAATTTCATGGCAAGCATGGTGTGTGAAAAATATCTAGAGGGGGAAACGCATCAGCGCAGACTGGGGAGGCCAACAAAAGCATACTGTGCATCCCACTAATGCATCCTGTTGTGGGAAATTAATCTTTCTGTGATTTCCAGATGTTTATTTCAAACAATATTTAACAATATGAACAAATGTTTGGTAATCTTCACAAGCCAGCAAAGACCTGAAGCGTCCCACGTAAATCTTTAACTTTATTTTATACCCTGTCCTTTGACAAGCAAATGAATTATATTAAACTAACTGTTAGATGCAGCGCAGCAGCGGTGGAAGTTCTGTGTAACCATTAACTTTTACTTTTACTTCCTGTTTTTTTTAGGTGAAGAGATTAAAGCTAGTGGGATAAGATTATTAAAGGCAGGTGACATTTTCTCATCTTAATATTCTTATTTTTCTCATTTTTCCTTTTCTGCACACAAGCAGAAAGATGCAAAAAGATTTCTTTTGTTCGTGTGCGGAAAACAGCTTTTACTGAATGTTGTAACAGGGTAAAAAAAAAAAATCCCAAATGACATCCATCTTCATGTAATAAATGATTTTTCTTTCATACCCATGTTCTGATTTTCCTTGTGACTGGCAGGATTTACTTGACCTGAAAGAATATTGACTGTGTAAAACTCAGAGGTGATAGACGCTGAGCCTCCGGGGTTTTTAAAGGTTCTCCAAAACAGCATCACACAGTCTGAGTGCTGTAAGAGTAAAACCCAGAGCAACCCTCTGTGACACGTCTGTTTACAGAGTCCAATTAGTCAAGACGGTAAGTGATGCACGAGCATTACATCGCAGTTCCTCTGCTCTTGTGTTCCTTCCTCTCATTTGAGTATGTTTTTATTACACTGGATTTGCTTTATTGTACCAGATGCATGTGTTTTGGTGCAATATAAACCATTCTGCACCTTTAATTAGTTGCAGAAAGTTATAAAAGATCAACTAAAAGCTTTCAGACCCCAAAGGGGGACAAAGGAGGTGCTGTAGAGTTTTACACCAAATTAAACCTAAACATTTCTTTGTGATGGAGTCAGTTTTCAAAAGCCGAATAAAGTTAACACAGTTGAACTATTAATGAATAAGGATTAACTGATGTGCGTTACTTTTTTGACACTTGAATAAATGTTGTCAGGGCAAACAGATGTGTATAAGTCATCAGTTAGCTGAACACAAACATCCACAAATCCCCTCTGAGAGGTTTCCATTCACAAGTAGTAACCAAACCTCATGTTTTCTTCATACGTTCAAAGAGCGGCAAAAGTTGAGGACAATAAATTCTGAGAGAGATGATGATGAAATGATGGTGTAACCCTTACTAATGTGCCATACATGCACTTGGCATGCAGCCTTGACTTTTCAAACTCCTCACTTCATGCACAATACTCACTGAATTTTGCTATGATTTGACTAATCATCTTGTTTTGCTGTTTTGAAAGCATTTTAAAGAAATATCTCCAAAAGTATAGTTTGGTCCAACATCACTATACAACATTATTATTACAACAAAGTGTGCTTTTCTGGTTTGGTTGTAGTTTTAAAAACTTATGAAATGTATTTAACTCAGTTACTGCTATGAGATGCTGAAGTCTCTGGATTTTCTAATTCAAGGAACACAAAGATGCACTTTTGTCTGTATTCAACACACGTGTCTCAATTACTACAGGGGGAAATGGGCTTAATAGTAGTGACGACGTGGAAAGGCAGCTTTCTGTCATAAGCAACACCTTGGATTTCTCTCATGACGCTCAAACAGGAAGTCCTCAGTGGGCCAATTAATCCAGACAGAGCGAGCAGTCAGCGATTTCCTGTGAGACCTGACAACTTCACCAGCTACTATCTTAATCTGGTCTCTGTTACAACCACATTTTTCTAAATTGCATCAGTCTTCTTCTCTACAAATCTCTCTGAGCACCTCTCATATTGTAGATAAAACACACCGGGCATTTTGCTGGTTTGTCTAAAACAGAGCGGCCCCAGCTTTAAATGGGATAAATGGGCAGTGTTACTCATATTCAGTGTTTAAGAATAAAAACAACTTTTATTTAGTTTTCAAACAGCTTTTCTGATAGGATGACTCCATTATGTGCGATCAGATCAAGTTTGACCATGTGGGACTTGGTTTTTTTTACTGCACAAATCTGCTACATGCCAATCTGAAGCGAATCCTGCAGAACTGTAAATAAATCTATTGGTTTTGGTAAAATGATCACATCAGAGATGCAACTAAGCAAATGAGATGAACACAGGTTGAACAGAGGAGGGGTGGCTCAATGGAGGTGAGCTGAAAGTAACAGTGGGTAAGGATAGAGAGAGAGAGAGAGAGAGAGAGAGAGAGAGAGAGAGAGAGGAGAAAGAATAAGACAGAGATGCAAATCCCATGGCAACAGCAACCAAAAACAAGTCTAAAATAGGGGGCAGTGTCCGCTATTGCTATAGCAACACAAGAACAGCACAGCTTTAAGATTTGTTTAAAGGAGGAAAACAAATCTTTATTCCTAACATCTTTATTATTAACATATAGTCAGTAACCATGTCAAGTTAAATAAAAAAGAAATTATAAAACTTATCAGGGAAAACTGCCATTCAAGTTTATTTATTTATTCACATTCTGTCATTTCCTACAACAAAATCCAAGTGAAGCCATTAAACTGGCAACTTTGGCAATAACATGGCAATAAAGTAATCTAAAAGTAAAAACTGTAGTAACAAAAAAAACTACAACAAAATAACTGCGTGCAGTGACTGCATAAACTATAGTTAGGACAGGTGATTATCTTAAACTGCAATTAGTTATCTGAACTAGTCAAACTCTGTCCTCACAGGAATTCCCCACAAGCCCTTCCCACTCTGAGTTTATACCACTATAACATCAACTCTAAACGCGTCAATCACAATGGAAAACTGCTACACCGAACCCCACACGGTTTGTTTACATGAAACATGTGCACAGTCTGCACAGCAGCGAAAAAAAGGAAAAACGAGATGCTTTGCCTTGCCTACCAACGACCAATCATATTTCACCTGAACCCGAATCTGACCAATGACAGATCGACAATATGAGGCAAAGCAGCCAATCACGCTGAGCGTGAACCACTGATGCAACGGAGATGCAACAGCCTACTAAACAACAAAGTGTGTTGTTAATAAAGTAAAATTTGTACAAAACAACAGTGCCTCGTGGTGAAGAAGGCCTACGGTATATATTTCAGAAAAAGTAGTGTTCACGTAAATAAACTAGGAGCATGTTATGGACAGTAGCGAGTGACTCCGAGCGACTTGGGACAGGTCACCTCTATTCGCAACAAAGCACAACGGGAAACGACACTGCGTTGAATTACTCGCAGTCAATTGATAAAGTTTTAACAAATAGCATTGTGCATTTTACGCCTTTCTCTGAACTTTCTTTTTTTGTTCCCTGTCAAATTGGGGAGTTTTTGTGAGTTAAATTCAGAAAACAACGTAAATTTTATGGTCGTGAACCAATTAAAAGTCACAGATGTTAAAGCAGATTGTTTAAAGAAGTTGGCGCCATTACTTTTCCAAATAAGTCGCGAAAAACAAGTCTGGCAAGTTTTTATAACGGGATGCAGCGGAGATGAAAAGTGAGGCGTCATTCGGTGATCCGCGGAGGGACGAAGGGAGGGGCGGAGGGATCTTCGCCGAACAGCAGCATGCTTTATCCTGGTGACGCAGTTGGTTGCTAGGTGTGAATGAACTGATGCTTTGTCTCAATTAAGCGAATCCTCAGTTTACAGGTCGACCACAACAAAGCAACATCTCGTCCTTTCGCGTTGTCCTGGGTATTTGGAGCTTAAGTATGGCTCTCTAACTTCATCAAGCTGTTGCACCTGAAGAGAAGTCGTGCTTTGCTTTAGCAACGCACCACCAAGTGCTCTACAATTTTTCTGCAAGAATGGAGTAAGTCAAACTCAGTCTCTCCTCACTGTGTTTTGTTAGTACAGTAAAGGATTTGTTGTGCAGTGCGCACACATAATGATACAGAGGCGATTTTGTTCATTGGCTTGGTTGCTTTTCTTATATTAAATAAATTATGCTAAAAGTACAAATATTTGCATTGGAGTTACACTCCCGCCTGTGTTTAGACTTATTTTGAAAAGAGCACGTGGCAAAGTAACTTTAAATACATTTTATATAAGATATTAACTTGCATTACTGTTAATAATGATATAACACTTTTCAGTTATTATTATTAAGATATTATTAATAATGTTATTATTAGGCTATTATTATGATTATTATTATGATTATTATTATTATTATTATATTTGACTTATAACTCAAATTTGAAGCTGTAAATTTATTAAAGAACAGAAGCAATTTTGTGTAAAACATGAAAGCAATTGAAGTCTCCTGGCAACATGATCTCAATGTTATCCAAACTGCTTAAGTGATCAAACAGAGGTGATTATTATTAAAGGAACAGGGATTAAAAGCAGCTCATCTGCTTTTAATCTCATTTAGCCATTAGGGTGTCTCTCACTTGAGAGCGTTACTGTGGAGCTACATGTCAACAATGGGCCCCCTGACAGCATCACTGCTGGTCCCACGTGTTTTGAGGATATAAAATGCGTTTTGCTTTGAGGTGGTTAAAATCTCAAAGGACACTTGCTTTCCCTTTTGTCTCTGGAGTTAATTCTTAAAATGAGAGTTAGGGTTTGGAATAGTTTGTTTTTCTCCTTTATGTGTCAGTATTTGTTGTGCAGCTGCTTCTGTGTGCGAGTAAATGGAGTATCGTAAATGTCCACATGACTTTCTTCACTGTTACATCCCTTCAAAACACAGGATCATACTGACATAAGTTGCTGAGGGGCAGCACAGAATGATGAAATTATTGGATGTTTTCAAGTTATGACCATCTCTGATCCCCGGTTTCTGTTCACCCTGCAGGTTTCATTATGCTCACCCTGCCCTGCTCTCTGTGGCCCATCTGTCAGACCCTTCTTGTTCTCAACATATGCTTGGACTTGGACTGAATCAAAGCACCAACAGACAAAATGATGGCAACATCAGCTCCTGTTTGGAAGAGTCTTCGTGTCTGCCCGGCAGACCCCCTCGCTCTCTCTCACCCACAGGCTAACCACAGCCAATCACAGGGGTGCATGGGGGAGGTGTCAGAGGAGAGTCAGCACTTAATTGGTGAGTTGCAGCGGGTGCGTTTTTTTATATTTTTCCTCATTTCAGGTGGGCTCGGCACTGCAGCACATTCGTCCTTCTTGAACTGTAAGTAAAAAACTAGCTACGTGTATCACGTTGACACCGAGCTACTTAATTAAAGACGGTTTGCGGCTACTATTTTCGACCAGAATGCATTTTGGGAAAAGCCATACCTGCAATCTTAATAACATGTTTTTTAACTTGCATTTATGTTTTTTTTATATATATATATAGCCAGGATATTTTCCAGCACATCTTAACGATGTCGTTTCTTTTACTCCTCACTAGGTGATGGTCTCTCTGACTGGATGACGGAAGAAGTGGATTTTTCCTCGTACCTCCCAAACCCTCCTTCCCCTCCCTCTTCCACCAATGCCTCCCTTCCCCCTTCACCCCTTCAGAATGATATTCAGGTGCCCTCTGACTTGGAGGTCATGACCTCTCTGCTGCAAGAAGAACTTGCCCAACTAGAGGACTACTTCCTGTCTGAACCACTGCCAGAAAAAGGGCAGAGAGTGGGGAAATGCGACAGGGGTCCTCTGCCGATGGGTCCTCAGCCATTCAGTCAGCTCCCATACGCATCATATTCTACATCCAACCAATCGGAAACCAACCCACTTCTTGTTACCCTGGCAACCGGAGAACTGGACCTGCTAAGTATCTGTGGTGGGCCCATTGGGCGATCCAAAACTCCAAGACACGCCCCGTACAGCTGCAGTCGCCCCAATGGGTGTGGTAGGAAAAGAGTTTTTGACAGTGTGAGATTTAATGAAGGATACGACAACAGTTTGTTGAGCTCCAAAGGAAATAACTCAGGTAACTCAGCTGTGACCCTTACTGGAAATTATGGCTGCGTCGAGGATGACCAGCTGGTAGGGAAGAGCTACTGTCTGAGTAGTGCAATCGAGGTTAGACGATGCGCCGGTTTACCCAAAGAAGAGAAAACCTGCTGTTTCTCACAAGATGTCATAGGTGGTGCAAAGGTTGTTGGTGGTGGATTTGGTTTTGCTGGCTCATTGGATGGTGCACATAAGAAAGAGGACGTGTTGATGTATAGCATGAGGGAAGTAAGCGGAGGGTCTGGTAACGAGGTGCTGAACAGCATCAAAGCGAGCGTGGAGGTGACAAAAGCCAGCGTTTCTTGGAAAACTGAGAGCAGTGAAGGTTGTTATGTTCCAACGACACCACAGTCTGAGGCCTATCACGGCTTCTTAGGGAACATCAATGAACAGGTGAAAACAGAGAGTTTGCAAATAGTTCAGCCTGATTTACACTGTGGTTACCTTGAGGATCAGGCCCCAGAGTGTTTCTTAATGGCTAGGGAGAATCTGAACATGGAGTCTTCAGCGCACAGACAAGCGTGCAGGCTGAAGGAAGACCACTGTGCTGTGAAGTATGAGGTGGACATCCTTCCTCATGAAGGCGGGGAGCGGAAACAAAAGAAAAGAGACCAGAACAAAACAGCTGCTCATCGGTAAATTTCCATTTCTACCAGTTGAAAATAAATAGTGAAATCATTCTGGGAGAGTAAATAAATTCGGTAACTCTGCGTTTTATTCTTGCAGGTATCGCCAGCGGAAAAGGGCGGAGCTAGATTCTTTAGAGGAACAACTGCATTGCCTTGAGGGGAGGAACCGGGAGCTCCGAGACAAAGCAGAGTCCGTAGAACGTGAAATCCAGTACGTTAAAGACCTGCTGATTGAAGTTTACAAGGCCCGCAGCCAAAGGCTGAAGCAGGACACGACAGCGTGATGCTCTCCTGCAAGTACGCTTAAATGATGGGGATTGTTGAACATTGAATGTGTCATTTCTTTTTTATGGCGAGGGGAACAATGCATGCTTTGCTAATGTGAATTATTTTCTACATTTCAAACCAACACTGTCTGATGCTTCTGTTGCTTTTCACACGCAAATCACTCGAGCCTTCACTGTGGCATTGCAATACTTTACCTGACAATCATTCGATATAGATCTTCCATCTTGTGAATCTACTGACTGCAGTAGGGTTTTTTCTGAGGAAGTAATGCAGTTCATTGAGCGGGTTCTAAGTTTATAATAGCCTTAAAGTGAAATTGATGTCAGAAATAGAATTAAATGATTTTAACTGTTTAGTTTTTGTTTATAAATCCAGAATTGCTGACGTTTGTCAGTAGTGTGAGATACGTTGTGAGAATCTCAGTTTGAGCACATTTGTCAAATCAAACACTTTTCTATAATGGTTTCCAGCTATCCTTGATAGTTAATATTGCATTTAGTAAGAATATTTTCTAATTGTTGAAATTATCCACGTACTCATGCAACTGGAGAAGGCGCTTATATGGAAAAAAGCTCAGCAAAACCATTTCTTGTTTTGACATTTTTACAAATTTTCTTAAATTGCTGAACTCTGAAGCATTGAGTAAATGTTACTTTACTTCCCTGCTTTATCAGAAACACTGTTCTTTTCATATTTCTTTTAATTGATTTATTCTCAATTGCTGTATCTCTTCTGTTGTAGCAAATCACTGGACACCTTTTATGTATCCTATGAGGAAAAACAAACTGATCATTTATACTGTTTTAAAGTGAGATTTTAGTGGCTGTGAAGTTTTCTTGCATATTGCATACTTATACAATCAGTTTTGCAGCTCAGGATACACAGCTTATCCTCCTGTCTTACAAACATCTGTGGATCATGGTGGCTGGAAATAACAGACTTGAAGCTCCCTTTTCTTTATCTTACTCAAAGATTTCAAGGTTTTCCTGGTGTAAAAAATATTTCCATATGTGCAAATATTGTAAGTAGTAGTGTTTTAGCTGCCTCACTCTGCATGCTTTTGCATAAATGTACTCGCTTCCTCTCAGAAATAGAAAATTGTAGGGATTCAGAAAAAAGTGAGGATGGTTTCTCTAACTGCTTAAGGCAATAAGTTTTATAGGCCTCTGGCTGATCTGCACTAATTTGTAACAACTTTTATAGACTCACAGAGTGGAGTGTGTTCATTTCTTTCTACAAAAGACATTATTTCTTATTTATTTATGAATGTTAACTTAAATGCAGAATAATTTTTATTTTGTCATTTATTTGTTGTTAATCTGCGGAAATAACCCCTGTAATTGTCCTTGACAAAGATGATTTCTTTTCTTTGTGTATTTATTTCATGACAATCTTGAATATTTGCTGATTAATGATTATGTTTATTATGTATGTTTGCTCTTTTGGCTTAAAGCTCATTTCCGGTTGTTTGAGGCTCCTGCGTTGTACTATCAAATAAAATAAAAAAAAAAGCAAACCAAAAATGTGAATCACATTTTAAGGCTTTGTAATTTAAGGATTATTTATCTACTTATCCGCATTTCTTTTGTGTGATGTAAACTTGTTTCCCTTTACAAATAAAAAGTGCGTCACTAAGCTTGTCCGCTTACCGAGATTTTCATTTTAACTGTCAACCAAAATGCATCTTTAAGCTTAAAATATTAATTCCTTACAAATTAAATGGGTAATTTGGAAAGTAAGGAATTCAGGGCTTCGGGACAGAAGGTGGAAATTCCCCTTGTCCATCGATAATCTTTTCTTGTTTAGCTGCTTTTACGTGACTCAATTTGTCTTCGGTTTCTTGAAACCTTGAACGCACCAGCTGCTCTGTTCGGTGAACTGGGTGGTTTCTTTAAAGCGTCAGACGCGGATCTTCGCGGGCCACTGTCCCGCTGCTTTTACGCTTCCTGATTTTACACACCTGATCCAAATTAACAGGTTATTTTTGCAGAACTGGACATTTGTTGAATCTAATCTGAATCGGGTGTGTTGTGGCAGGGACTGCAACCTGAAGCTCCGCGTGGCCCGGACGAACCTGATCTTAGATCTGTGATGTAAAGACTTTCAAATCATCACGAGAAAGCTTTATTACGCAAGCTTTGTTTATTTGAGTATTAAAAAAATATTAAAAACTATGAACTCACTACTAACACAAATAGATCCAGGTACATAAAATTCCCAAACACATGGTGGTGATGCCCAACCTATATGTAGCTTTTACAGTTCTCTATTAATTAGGCTACAGGTAACAAATAGCCTATGTTGTTTGTTTTATTTTTACCAACTTGAGAACACCCCTCCACAACCTTTAAATATAATTTCAATTACAAGAATTTTATTTTATAAAATAAGACAGCTGGGGTTTTGAGATAAAACAAGACAATGCAGAAATGAAAGCATTTTCTGTAACTTTGAGATCAATAAATGAACAGGTGATACGATAATGTTGCTTTCACAGACACCAGGGTTTAGACAAGATTATGTAGTCCTATGACAGAGGAGATCCTTCCTTTATTTAGGTAAAATCATAACACTTCCAGCTGTCCAATGAGTGTTAAATAGTCAGATTGTGGAGGAACATGTGAAGCCTGAAAAGGTCTCAGTGCAACTTTCTAAGCAATGTGAAAAAGTGACATCGCTTGAAACTGTAAACTAAAGCACATGAGTGATGAAGCTCAAGGCAATACATAAAGTATGAAGCAAGCCTTCAAATGAGAATGAGAATAAATGTCCTGTTATAATGAGGATGTGCAACAGTTAAATTGGCATTTGCCCTCCTGTAGCCTGCTGTTTTATCACCCGACATCCAGAATCTTGCTCTCTGTAGAAACTCAGAGCTGCAAAGGCTGCTCGTCTCACTGCGTTTTGGGGATCTGTGCATGCTGTTTGTAAAAGCAAGGAGGACACTTCTTCCTCCAACATGAAAGATACATCAACCATCACCAGGTTTCCCAGGGCTGCACAACAGTGGCGGCGTGTGAGGGTATCAGGGTCAGTGAGCAGAACTGCCAGCATAGCCACTGACCTCCTGGCTTCTTCTATCCACTTCTTCCACTCTTCCTCAACCGTCTGCTCTAGTATTGTGGCCAGATAAACTCCTGTCCCTGTATGTGAGCTTATATTTGTATTTTTTTCTTTTTCTTTGTCCAACTGTGTAGTATCGGTGCCATTCTCATCAGACACGCCTCTTTTGAACTGTATCTCCACTGCAATATAGCCCAGCCAATTTCCAAGTGCCCTGCAAGCTAACCGCCGAAGCAGCATGCTGGAATCATGAAGACAGTCTATCATGCCTTTAAATAAGTCAAGCTGCGAGATGTCTGATGTTGGAGGCCTAAACGGATCTAAATTTCCCAGAAGTCTGCATGTGGCTGCCTTGATCTGGTCAAATGGGTGAGTCAGAGCCTGCAGTAGCACTGAGGCTCGCACATAGAGTGGGGGAAAGTCAGGCTGATGCGTGCAGCGGGCTACTTGAGATAACAGAGTAAGAAGCTCGACAGCAGAGTCCCACAGCACATCCTGCTGCAGTAACTCCAAGAGGAGAGAACTAGCAGTTCTGGTTAAAGGAGTCGGATGTGTTGTGGCGCTGGATTGGCTGTCCAGTGATGATGATGATGATAAAAAGCCAGCAGCCGCTTTTCTGAAGTGGGAAACGGCGCGCTCGCAATCGCACAAGAGCAAGCGACTCAGCAGGGAGAGAGGCATCTCTAGTTGTGAAGAAGGGAGAGTTTGAATGACCTGCCAATAACAAAAACACAAACCACACAGACATCATGTCACTCAACCAGCAGGCAAATAACACAATGCTCCTAATCAAGTACAAAGACATGATGTGTGCGATGGAGGTAGAGTAAGAGTTAACCAGTGTTGCATCAGAGAATCATGTTAGTCAGTCAGTTCTTTATTGGAGAATGAGAAGGTCCTAACCTGCAGGAGGCTTGAAACAATACCACAGCTGTCATACAGTTGCAGAACTGTAGACATGGAGTGGGAAGGAAGATCCAGGGCAAATGGAAAACACAGTAAGAGGCAGCTCAGCGAGGAGAGGTTGTCACGAGTCTGCTCCACCTCAAGTCCCCAAGGAGTGTCTTCCGTAAACAAACCCAAACTGTCAGGTATAAAAGATGATGTTAGTAGCCCCAGGTGTTGCTAAAAGCTTTGTAATACATCTGAAGCAGTACTGGAAACTAACCAGTCACTGCCCAGCAGCTGGCCAAGTGTGTATACGCATTTTGATCCGTTGTCAGAAAACAGAGGAATGCATGAGTATGGGTCCTTGATGAAGACAAACAGCACAACAGAAAGAAAGGAGTGCAAACCTGAGAAAGAGAGAAAAAAAACTGAAAATCTTAAATGATTTAAGGGTGAACTCTGCTGAATGTGTATTTCTACCGTTCACTGAACAACAGTCCCAGTTTGAACTGATTTTTTCCCACAGATCCACAAATACAACCGAGTTTAAACTAGAAGGTCGTGGGGAGTTTTCATGCTGTTGAAAGAAACAAAGATGTGAAGAAAGGCTCTGCCTCCGAAATCAGTTTAAGCAAAAGTTATTAAACATTTCAGCTCGTGTCTGACCTCATCGAGTGTGTGCAGGAGTAAAGCCAGGAGGCCATCATAGAGTCCCCAACCAGAGGGAGGAGAAATGATCAACTAACAACACAGGGAGAGAAAATAAACAGTTCTGAAAACTGCAGACGACTTTAAATGTCCTTTAGGATAATAAAATGAGATTCAGTACCTCGCATGAGTCCGAAATAAGAGCTTTCAGCAAGGAAGTTATATTCTCCAGATCAACAGCAACATTGACATGTTGAGTGAAGAGGGACAAAACAGAGGCAGCGAGAGGCTAAACAAAGAAACGGTGACATAAATATAATAGCAAAGCAGCTTATTGCACTGTAGAAACATAAAATATGTTACATGTAAAAAAAACTAAGGCCAGTGTTTACTTACTGCCAGAGCAATGAGATTTGGTTGGTTAAGAATTGTGTTGAAGGGTTTGATGAACTCTTGCAGACTGCAGAAGAAAAACATAATAGTGTGCAGACAGGAACAGAAACGCAACAACCTGCATATTGCAATATTAAATACAAGGAAACTGAGCTTCAAGTGGATGAAAAAGAAGAATGATCAAACCTAGGTTCTTCTTCAACCCAGTCACAATGCCTCCCCCAGCAGATCAACAGAATTGTAATCATTTCTCCAAGAGCTGGGATGGCCCACTGGTGCTGAGCAGGAGAGAAAAAGCAGAGGATCAACAACATTTTTGCTAAAGTAATGCATCACTGGTGCTGTTCCATTACAGAGCAATAACCTTGATAAAGCCTGAGCTTTCTACACAATCGCAGATCAGGCTGAAGAGGAATCGTGGTAGTTGTAGCTCATTGATAATGTGGTGAAGCATATCAAGGTCAGGAGTCAGCATCAGGTTATGCAGGACTTTTAACGGGTGATGGATCGGTTTCAAACCTTTAACACTGCCACCTGCAACCTGGAAACACACACACAAAAATGCTAAATGATCTAGAAGAACGGTGAATTATTATTTAGTTGATAAATGTTACCTGAGCTTGAAATGCAGCCATCTTGGATTTAATGTGAGGTAAAACCTCTCTGTAGTAGAACGGTTCTTTCAGCAGCCTGCTTGAAGCGGATTCCTGCGCCAGATTCTTCCAATACAGCTCACTCTCAACATCCTGAAGAACACGGAGCGAGAGCACAGAACATTTCCTCCACTGTGAAATACACTTCTTTATCAATAAAGCCAATTCTACTGAGGAAGAATACAACAGCAACGCCTACATGGCATGTCACTGACCTGCCTGTGCAGTGTGACCGGATTGTCTTTACATCTCCGCTCTAACCGAGGTCCAACCTCTACTGAGGGAAATTCCTGCTCATAGTCTATGCTGATCTGACCCCTGAGGAGAAAATGTCCATACATTTGAACATGCCTCTCTGTACATGTTTCAAGCAGGAGATTGATTATTTATTCTACACTTGGATCCAACCACCTTTGCTTTGTTCTTGAAGCTTGAATGAGTTGACTGGCAGCAGCTACACCTGATGGACCAGAAGCATCAGAAACATCACTGGATGGATTTATGGGGATACACTCATCGGGTGATGCTGTTGCCATGGCAGGGCTGTCTCTTCCGCTTCCATCCTTTTTCTGTTAGTGTGCATAAAAATGTTAAAGCTACTCGTGAAGTTAAAAAAAAACCCTAATGTGAAAATAAATAGGGATTTTACTTTTGTGTCTGCTGGATTTCTTCTGTTCTCCGACTGCTCTCTGACCTTTCGCAGCAATCTGCTCTCCTGGTATCTATTTTGTACAGACTTTTCTGCCACCTGCTTGAGTTTCAGCGCCATCACATCTGGGCTGGGAGTGACTGTCAATGGGCTGAAGACATCTGTGTTGGACAACACTGCCGGCATACCATTACAGAAGTACAATTATTACAACAGTGAGAACAAAAAAAAAAGAGAAGAGTATGACACTTTGTTCTAAAAAACTAAAACTGTAAGAATCACCTAAAACACCATCAGCAACAAAAGGATGGTGCAGGAGGTCTGGCCATGACAACCGCTTTTGAGGGTCTTTAGTCAACAAACCCCTCAGAAAACTCTGTGAAGACAATATAGAAAGTATTATTATTAGAGATACATAACAAATAAATGAAAATATATCAAACACTCAAACATTTAATGTTTGTGTTCATTTACACCTTCATCCAGCCGCTACACTCACTGCAACTACACAACCATTATTCCTTTTAATCCATGTTTATAAGAAAATCCCACTGTTTATGCAAATGTAAAATAAAGTGATCAGATTAGATGAGACAAAGGTAGCATGCATTTCAGATGCTTTTTTTTTATCAAAGCAAACTTTATTTATAGAGCACTTTCCATGCATAAGCAACACAAAGTGCTTTAAATAATAAAAACAGTTTCAGTTACAATAAAACCTTCATACAACAAATTATTAAAACAAGAACACACACCACACAATATCATTCCCACAAATATGCCCCTCTTTCCACCACACACACACAAACACATACAAATTTCATCCTTAGTTATTGTCTCTCAACAAAATAAGTATATATAAATTGATATATTTAAACATCTGTCTTGACATCATGTGAGGAAATTACTTTATGGGGATCCAGGAACCAGTACCACTAACAGCCACATCACCACAGGCAAGTCAGGCTCCACATCATAGCTATGCATAATAAAGCCAGCATGCAAGGTGATCTGTACCAGTCAATTACAATAGCTAGTTAAGGCCTTTTCATCCATCCCACACCATAAAGTCTGAAGCACCAGCGGGAAAGAGACAGTTCTATGGAAAACAAATCAAATTTAGGGGACTACAATTTTTTTTCCAAAAATGCACAATTCAACTGCATGTTACCCTAAATTGGTCAAATTCTCACAGAAAGAAAACATTTATTCCAACACAGGGAGAATAAATCAGATAAAGCATTTAACTAGTTACGTTTTCCCCTCACTGCATAACAATCTAATTCTGCTGAGAGCATCGTTCTGCCTCAGCGTCACTTAGTTCTGGGTATGTAAAGAAAACCCCTTTGTTCTGGCTGTGATTCTTTGGATTTTTAAAACATTAGGTTACATTTCAAAGCGATTTTTAATATTTAAGTCCAAAATTAACTAAATTAGTCTATGACTGAACTAAAAACCTCAGTGTTTTTAAAACCCACCTGTAAATTTTAACAACTACATTTTGTTGTTCAATGCTCGTACCTTGAAGCAAACCTCAGCTTTACATGAAATTTACTTTGAACTTTGTATAAGAAAATACTTCTTTACCATACAGGTGTTGCTCATAGAGTCTGGCCATTTGACCTGGTCTCTCACAATGAGCTGCACCAGGTGAAACATGGAGTGAGTGTAGAAAGGAGGCGCCCCCGTGTGGAGTTCATAAAGGATGCAGCCCAGAGACCAGAGATCAGCAGTGTGGTCATATGGCTTTTCTTCTACCAGCTCAGGAGACATGTACAGTGGAGTTCCCTTGATAGAAGTAAGGACCAA
Source organism: Kiunga ballochi (assembly GCA_037177335.1). Classification (NCBI taxonomy): domain Eukaryota; kingdom Metazoa; phylum Chordata; class Actinopteri; order Atheriniformes; family Pseudomugilidae; genus Kiunga; species Kiunga ballochi. Next base: position 6,995,741 of record JBAMIG010000016.1, on the reverse strand, counting down.
GGTGGATACACTCATGGCTCTGGCAAACCTACAGCAAAATTGCATGCAAATAAGTGTTTGCAGAATTTTTAACACTGATATTTTACCCATTAATACAATCAGCACAAACCTACCCAAAGTCACATAGTTTCACCACACCACGTTTTCCTAAAAGGATATTTTGTGGTTTCATGTCCCGATGAAGGATGCGATGAGAGTGTAAGTAATACAGAGCTGAGACCAGCTGGCAGGCAATCTCCCGCACCTTGGAAAAGGAGAAAAATCAATCTAAACCATCTGGTTATGGAAATTAAAATAAAAAAAATGGCATAAATGCTATTATATTGTTAACCTGGCACTCTGGCAAGTTTCCATCATCTTCCAGAATCTGGAACAGCTGTCCCTCTGCATACTCTGTTACAACCACAACCTGTTACAACAATAAGAAAAGCTCATTTTCTGAAAGTGTGTTTTACAGAGACGACAAATTAACATACTTCCGTTTCAGTCTCAAAGCTGTCATAGAGCTGGACAATATTTGGATGTTGAAGACCCCTCATGATCTCTATTTCCCTTTTCAGATTCCGGAGCTCCTTTTCAGATCGACCAACTTTAGGCATGAACTTTAGAGCCACCACCTTAAAACAGACGTTAAAAAATGGGTGAGACAGCATAGTTAATCAAAACTGAAGCGTGACTATCTTCTTTTACACTATTACTTTGCCAGTAAATTTCTTTCTTCCTTTATAAACTCGTCCATACGAGCCCTCTCCCACCAGCTCCAAAACATGGTACGAATTCATCCTAGTGGCCACGAGCTAACCGCGTATGCGACCAAACTGAGCTTCGATGCTAGTAGCACCGGTATAATATAGAAATTAGGAAGTTTTAGTCCCTTTGTGTAAATAACAAAGCAGAAACAGACAAGAAATTACAATTAAAACCTAATTAGAAAACTTTTGAAAGGCGGCACTTTGCAATCGGGTCAGTTTCTGTCGAGGAGTTATCAACGCTTTACCCCGGACCTTCTTTTCACCTGCCAATTTAAAAAAGTAATAAATTATCAATAAAGTTAGATTTTACACATATTTATATTCAGTAATCATGAAACGCGTTAGTGTATAAGTAATTCTACTAAAGACCAAATGTAAATTTAGATTTTATTTAACAATATACTGTTAAAATTAAACTGGCATTTTTGTGGACAACACAGCAGTAGGGGTCCTTGGCCTAGCAACGACCGCTGCTTTCCTAACAACGGGTTTAGACTGGAAAACAAAGCGTTACTCGTGGATTACTTATATCCACTAGTTCTCACTGTATGAAGAGTTATGTAAACAGAAAAACACAAGTCAACCTTTTTTAAGGTGGTGACAAAAAACTTCAGAAATTGTTTGTTTTCCTACAAGAGATAATCTATCTATCTATCTATCTATCTATCTATCTATCTATCTATCTATCTATCTATCTATCTATCTATCTATCTATC